>JAMKCH010005137.1:0-61814 GCA_023653785.1 Ophioderma brevispina
CATAGATGCCCCTTGGGACCTTCTTTATATCATAAAGGAGCACAGTACAAAATCCCCCCATCGTAGAAAGTGCAAACCCACCCGCTTATTGTTCCTATAAAACCTAGACTTTGAGCGTTAAATTTGTGTAGTTTGTGGTGGATCCTAGAGATCTGCTTTGGATGTCTCCATTCATGTGCATATTCTTTTAGATTTCACTTATATAAAAAAGTGGAGAGAGAAAACTGTTTTGGTATTTGACAGCAAAACATATGTGACCGGGTGAAAACACCATCCTGTGGGGGCTCAGGAGTTAGAGAAAAAAACAGGGATGTATATAATTTCAAATCTAATTTGCAACAAACTGACATGTTCAATGTTGGTTCAAAAGAAGATATTTTAAAGACCATGAATTCAAAATTCTATCTTGCAAATTTTTCAGTGCTCAACTAAGGCAGGGCAAAAATATGACAAAATACAAACAGTGCGCACATAATGGGTTCCAGGTCCCACACAGAGTCAAAGGTCATGAGTTCAAGGTATAAAATGGGATTCATCAAATTGGCTTCAATTGAGAAGTAAAAGTCCAATTGCTACAGACCTTGGAGTCATAGATGCCCCGTGGGAACCTCCATAATGGTTTTAGGGTCCCACATACCAAGGTAAGGTCATGAAAAGTCATGGGTTAAAAAATGGGCTGAAAAACATCAAATTGCCCTCATCAACAGTCCAATTGGTTCAGAAATTTAGGTCATAGATTTCCCCACTGGGAACCTTCATAATTGTGTTATGTGATAAAGGATCACATTCCTAGGTCAAAGGTCATGAGGTAAAGTTAGAAATAAGCTGAAAATATCAAAATCTGAGAAGTAAAAGGGAGTGGGCTATATGGAAGGCAAAATTACTTGGTTTGGTTATTCATTAGGGCTGGGTTTTTGTGGTCAAGTGCCTGACCATAAACATAACCCTGACGACGTTTGGTTTCTAGCCTCCCGGGAAGGAACTGAAGGAGTGAGGGGGAAGAGGGGAACAAAAAACGTCGCAACTTCGGGTGGGATCAAAAACCCAGGGGCCTTTGGCCCCAGCCCCATGACCCGGAATAGCACACTACGGCGGTGTCGCTGGTCCCGGCCAGCCATTTTCGTGCCCATATGAGTCTTGGTTGATGAAGTCATCGCTACTTTCTGGGCTTAGTGCATTTTCCTCAATTGGCACAAGTAAGTTTTGGTGAGATTTAGCTGTGCTAGGGTTAAGGCAGGAAGACACATAGGGATCACTCACTTTGTCCACTGTAGTTGTTGTCGTTGTTGCTGTTGTGAAAAAGGGTTAACATTGGCCTGTAATTATCCACATTACCTTGAAGGACTTAAACCATTATTATGTTTTGAGAATTCTTCCGTTTTTTTTTTTGTGTTTTTCATGTTTTATATTACCTTATACACATGGTAGAGCCCCAATAAAAATGAGAGTTTGAGTCATCAAATTGCCAGCAGAAAAAACATGGGTGCCATTTTTTTCACCACTTTGAGACCATGATTTATGCACATGCTGACTGATGGTTGATACAATTTAAGGGCTGTTTCATTTTTTTTTTTTGTTTTTGGGGTTTGGTGGGGGTGGTGTGAGGTCAGTCTTTTTACATGTTTGGGTGGTTTACAGGACCTTTGCTGTTCACAGTAGTGTGATTCTATGTCTGGGTGGGTACCAGTGTTTGGGATGGTTTCCTGTGTTGGATGGTTCCCAGAGTTGGGTGGTTCCCAGTGTTGGGTTGGTTCCCAGTGTTGGGTGGTGCCCAGTGTTGGGTGGTTCCATGCTGTCGGTGGTTTGGGTTTTTTGGTGGTTCCATGTCTGGGTGGTTCCCAGTGTTGGGTGGTTCTGTTTTTTGATGCTTTATTTGAATGGCCTGGGCTGGTCCCACACATTTGATGGTTCCTTTTTTTTTGGTGTTTGATGGTTCCTGGTGTTAGGTGATTCCATGTGCTTAGTGGTGTCCACATTTTGGTGGTTCCATGCTTTTGCTGTTTCTCAGTGTTCACAGGCTAGTGGTATTTATATGCCTTTTTGAATATTCCATGATATAAATCTTCTATAGGCTTATAATTATGGTTGCCTTTGTAAATGTACCTACTTGTAAAATGAAATGTGTATAGTAATATAGGCACAAGATTACTCAAAACATAATCAGGATACAATGGATTCTTCTCGCCAATGCCCAAAGTTATTGGTCTCGCCATGAGTGAAAAATCTTGGGCTAGATCTCGTATCGGCAATATTTTTTCCAAATCATGGCGTTTGACCAACTAAATGTTGAGTATTGGACTCATGATCCAAGTTATACCAAACTTGGATCAAAGGTGCAAAATGGCATCCCCCATTTGTTGATTACTGTCAAAGGGCACATACCAAGGTGAAAAGGTCATGTGAGGTCCAAGTGTTGTAAATAGGCTGAAAAGGAAAATGACCTCATTTGAAGAGTTTGAAGTTATGTTGGAAACCAACTTGTTTATAGAGTTACATGCAACCCCTCAGTGTTTATGAGGTCAAAGGTCACATATCAAGGTCAAAAGGTTATGATAGGCCTTCATTCACAAACCGGAAGGCAGGCGACACAAGCGGATCCGAGGAGGACCGATGTATTTTTTGTCTTTATTATACCTTATCTCAACATGAAATGACATTTTTGCCTCTGGTCCAAGAAAAAGTGTTGCAGTGCCCTCTGGTGATCATGTTTCCATTAATTGTGTGGTGGGTGTGCGGGGGTTTTGAGCAGAAATATCCCTCTAATTACTTCTTTTTAAAATTGAACCACACAAGGTCAAAGGTCAGAGGAGGTGTCAAGTTATTAAAATGGACTGAAACATAAAACAGGCAAAATGAAAAGTTGAAGTGCAATCGCAACCAAAAATGGCCATACATTCAACATGGGAACATTCGTATGATAATAAGGTCAAGGCCATCACTTGTAAAGGTCAAATGTCATCTGAGGGCAAGTATAAAACATACAGACAAGTAAACGGATCATTCCCCCTGGCAGATGGCAGTATGAAAAATGACCTCAGATGACCTTTGATTTGGTCCATGACCCCTTTGAAATCAGCTACATATGAAGGGGACACCCTATTGCACATTAAACCACACAAGTTGGTAAAAATTGGAGTCTTTAAGGTATAGAGGGTCCTTCAGTACGCACACCTATTTGCAGCTGCGCATCGTTAGCGTGAAAATTACTTACGCACTCGCTATAATGTGCGTCGACTGTTTTTTTCTTGAGATGCGTCTAAAGCTAGCGCGCGTGGTTCTTGTGAAGTTTTGCATTCTTTCGTGCAGTTTTGCATTCTCGTTTAGTTTGGATTATTTCTTGCGTTTTTTTGTTCAACTTGTTGTGCTTTTCGGGTAATTCACAAAATTCGCTTTAAAAAACTAATACGAACAGGCATCTTCTACCCCAAACATAAAAACCCCAAATCGGAGAACCAGAAGAAATCGGAGGAAAGTGTTTAAGCGCATTTTTAATTGAGGGTCGTCGAATTTTGAGGTTCCTCTCTTTTTTTTTGTTTTTTTTTTTTTTAACTTAAAATTTTAATTCAGCAATTAAAAAAGTTTCCTTAGACTGCAAGGATCTTGCGGGTTTTGTATGGAATAGCGAACCTTCGGAATAATGAAGAATATCGAGAGAAGAGAATTCCGCAATGAACATGAGTGAATACATAGATACTTTGCCCCAATGCCCAGATTGCCACTATTTATTTCACATTTAGAAAAAACCCAACTGAGATAAAAAAAATATTCACATCAAACTGAGTTTTCGTTTTGGTGTGATTGAACACCAATCAAATTATTTGGCAACCTTAACCATATAGGCCTAACCCTTAAAACTAACCCTAACCCCGTAAAACTAAAATCTGACCTATCATTAATTGTCCTGCTTCAAATCAATTTTGGTTTTTTTTTCATTAAAAAAGGTTAAAGTTGGAATAGCGAACCCCTTTTGAAATTCGGAATAAGGAACACGGTATCTGGTTTCACAATAGCGAACTTTAGCTGAAAATCGCAAGCCTTAATTTTCTTTAAACATTCTTACATATTCGGAAAAAGCAGATCCATTTACAAATTCAGAATGAGACCCGTTTAATTATGAATAGTGAACCATTTTTAATATAAGGAATAGTGAAACCCATTTTCGGAATAGCGAACCTTTTAAAAGGTTAAAAAGCGAATCTGAAAACGCAGTTCGGAAAACGAAAACCTTCGGAACATTGAACTTTCAGGAATATCAAGAGGACCCAATAAATAACTCTTCCAATCTTCATGAGTCGCAAGGTAAATCGAAGGATCACAAAGTTGTATTTGACTTCTGTTCAGCATGTTTAGCCTGCATGCAGCTGCACAACTTGTTGTTGCTTTCTTTTATAGTCACACATTGCTGAGTTCTGTGCATTGAGTTGACATATTTAACGGGGATATTTCCAACTTCTTTCTAAACTTTTTGGAATTGTAATTTGTTATTTTGACGTTTATGCCACTTATACATTAGATAGAAATCCACTTGTGTAGATTATAAAATTGCGATACAGTTAATTGCTATCATAATCACTGTTTTGGCCGGGTTATTATGATGGTGTATCTGCGCGGCTCGTTTCGGTGCGTAGGTCGCGGAAAGAGTGCTGCGCCCAAAACAGTTAACCAAGACGCACTAAAATGAAAAAAAGGTGTATTTTTTTGGTTACATGTTTAAACAGATTTCTAGAAAACTAAGTCGTGACCACTCTTTGTATTGATGCGCCTTTAAGATGGGCATATGACTTAACATAATTTAAAAAATTAAAAATCTGGCCGTCAGAAAGTTTATTTTATGAGGAAAAAGGGGTCTTTCTCATTTTCCAATAGAGCTCTGTACAAATTTTTCTGAAAAATGTGATTTTTGGGATTTGAAAACTCAACCTCAAAAAACTAAGTCGGTGGCCCCATTGTATTTCAGATTTTTCATTTACACCGATGAAAAATAACTGAAAAGAAGAAATCTGGCCGTAGCTATATCCTCTTATCACCCTTAAGTCCAATACCCAAATTTATTGGCAAGCCGGTCATGAGTTGGGAAAAAATATTGGGCGAGACGAAGTCGAGCCCAATATTTTTGCATCGTAGCGACCAATAAATTTGGGTGTTGGGCGAAAACAAGAATGCAATTTATCACTTATTATGTTTTGGGAATCTTGTGTCCTATATTCTACACACATTTCATTTTTTAAACTTAGCTGGCCAGTTCAGGACTTGGGCCAATATTGGCACTGTCAAAAAAAAAAGTAACGTCTACAACTCTTCAGATGATGATTTATCGCAGATATGATGTTTTTTAAAGATCCAGTTTGTTAATTATCTCCTGTCTTCGTGGCGGACGTCAACAAAATTATTTCACTTCAAGAATTCCGCGACGAGTTGCCTTTGCCTACAAAAAACTCGAAGTACAACTTGTACAAGTTCATGAGTTATGTTACCATGACCATGCTAATGTCAAGACTACTGACACTGGATCAAGCCATTACCTTAACTGACCAGGGAAATCTCAAACAGCGGTACTCTACGGTTTGTGTGGGCACTATCCACACCTTTAATCCATCCATTTATCGTTCTCCCTGGCACATCAACTCCCAACAGCAGAAGAATTCGACAATCTCGTAAATAAAAGGTAAATAAAAACAAATGCGTCCTTGACATGATCATGACCAGAATTCACGTGCACACGCTAGCTACTTCGGGGTTTCATTAATTAGCCTGAATCCTTGGGCCCTCACGAGGCATTATGCTGTATTATTCGACCAACATGCGAGGCCATGCGGTCTGTTTAATTCAAGAAAGTTAAAGTGGACATCTGGTATGGGGACTTACCACGACTATATAGGGTGTGTTACAATCAAAACTACATACTGAAAGTCTCAAGTGTGATTTCTAAACAGCATAGATGCAAAAAATCAGATTTCTCCGACAAATGTACATGGCTGTACAACAATCGTGAATGAACGTGCCATCTTTATTCCCTGTCCCATACTTACCTGCCGCACGCATACCGAACAGAAGCCAGCGAAAATATATCACTTGACTTCAGTCAGTCTGCCACACGCCTCATCCTTGCTGAAAAACTTCGGTGAGCACACAAAGGATAGAGCGAAGTTCGTTTGGAAAATTTTATTGCAAAAAAAAATGCACTTTTAAAAAACCTCATGAATTTGAAAAAATGTAAAGAGGGGTAATTTTAGAGTAATTTGTGATTAACAAGGTTTTAGTTGGCGTAAAAACCAACAAATCCATGAAAAATTGAACATTTGAATAGGGTCGAGCCAGTCCGAGTCTCCTTGGGAAACTGCTGTCCAGTAATACCCTTGTTACAATTTACATTTAGCCATTTGAAATATTTGTGATATTTTATTTCCACATTTATTTTGAGTTGAGCGAAAGACATGGAGAATAAACAAAGGGAAAAATGGATCGCTCAACTGGTAATAATGAGCTATAAGGGTAATCTTCGGAACGCCACTAATACGCGGTCAGCAATCTACGTTACTTTTCAATGTACTGAGTAACGCTTCGTATGCTGAAGAGTGTCTAATTTTATTTTAAAAACTGTATCCTCAAGAATCCCACGCTTATTTTCTAAAAATTACACACAAAGTATGCCACTTTTTGATAGATCTATTTTTAAAGGAAAACTTGAATTAAAACTGTATTATTTAATTTCATGTTAAAATTACTCGTAGTCGTTCGTACGGGTCAGAACTTGACTCACCACCGAACATCCGGTTGGTGTGAAAGACTAAACACGGCTTATGGCAAAACGATCGCGTAAATAAACATACGTCTTCCTCATAATCGATCTACGGCACAAATTAAGCAGAAAATGGTGGTTCTTGCAGGAAACTCCAATGAACTTCATGAAACCCATCTGGTACGTCTATTTAGGGATATTTCATTATATATGTGCCGATTGATTCATACCAATAAATCGCCTTTATGGAGATGACTAAGTGGTTGAAGTATTTGGACACCAAAGTTTTGCGAGATGTACGATTAGTTAGAAGTGTGGTTTTTTATTGGTTTTTCCAGCATGTGTATAGTAATATAGGATGAGAAGATCTCTAACATAATAATGGTTTAAAACAGACTTCAACTTTTTGAAGATCTCAATAAACTAAAACCTACTAAACTGACACACACTTCACACACCCACATGCATACGAAAAACCTAAACCACACTGAAACACCACACAACCCCCCCATACATACACACAACACACACACATACATATCCAACATCACATCGGACCACATACAGACTTAGCATACATAAATACAGACATAAGGACTGCATGCGCTTCAAATCCGCCTGCTTTCAAGCCAGGGGTAGAAAAGGAACGAAGAAAGATGGATTGTGAAAGCAGGCGGCACTTTTTGACAGTTTTGAACATGTTTATGGTGTGTACTTTGTGGTTTCCAACATCAACAAGTCCGCAGGGATCCAAATATTTTCATAGGGTTTAAATTCGCAATTCTAAATTGAGCTACAAAGAACTGAAAAATACAGCCAAGCGAACGAAAATTTTTTTCCTCGCTGTACAGTTGCATGTAAAATTTTGTGAAAGCGCTTAAGGCCCATAGCATAAGCGCTATATAAATCTGCTATTACTAAGTATTATTATTATTAAAAGCCTTTAAATAGCAGGCATCTGGTCATGCACCATATTGGGACAAGGACCTTTTGCTTGTTAACATATAACAAATGACCAAAGCACAGGTTTTCATGACAACTTCGTAAGGTGCACTGAGAGATGTCGAATAGTGGGGTGTCGCCTAATATCAAAAGAGCTTGAATTTTGTACTGATTTTTTTAATTTTATGTTATATTCTTTTTAACAATTATTTTAATTGCAAGGAAATGGTTGTTTTACAACCCGGATCCCACACGTGGTGAATGAAAAAAGGCGGTTATGATTCCTGAAAAAAATCTGTGTTTGTGAATGTGTGTGATATATAGGGTAAGTGTTTTGTGTCTTTTTAAGAAAATGTAAGTCCAAAACATTGTATCATCAGAGGTTGTGTGGGGCGGGCATGGCTAATGGAGACACTGTCCAATGTTAGAGTTGACACCCGTGTTTTGAATTAGTTTAACTATTGCCTACTTCATTTGAGTTGTGGTGGTGTGCAACCACCATTTCCCAAATTATTCTAGTTTAAAAATGTGGTGATATGGCAACAAATCCTTACAATTGAGTGAGTCCGTTGAAATGGCGTAACCCAGCCCATGCATCTGCTTGTCATTTTGATATACACCTGGCACAAAAAGGTATCTTGGCATGTTTTTTGAATTCAGACCATTTGGAAAGTTTTTGAAGTCAGACCATTTTGAAAGTTTTTTGAATATACATATTTGTTGCCTAGTCTGCCTTTCAGTTAACACCTCTGCTTGTACAAAAGCATTGCAGAATGGCTGAGATAGAACGCCCGAAATACGCAAACCCTCAAAAGACGCCAAACCCCCAAAACCAAATAATTGCAGTGTTGGGATTTTTCAATGGGCTTGCAGTGTATGGAACGACCATGCGGACCACAATCAATAGTGCAAGTAGGCGTTCCTTGCTCTTCAGTCGAAACCTCTTTGTGTAAAATCATCACACACATATTATTGCGTTGTACACAGACAGTGATACATTGAAAATCCAAAACCAACTTTTGTTTTGGGGGTTTGCTTCTTTCCGGCACTCTATCTAGACCATTTTTAACAACGATTTTTACAAGCGAGGTGTTAAATGAAAGAGCAAGATCCTAGGCACAAAATTTATATTTTCGAAACTTTCAAAATGGTCTGACTTTGGCACAGTACTGATCGAAAAACATGCGAGATACTTTTTGTGCCAGATGTACTTTGGTTTTGATTAAACCATAATATTTTATAGAACTGAATACATCCATAATGATTTAGTTACATAACGTGTTAAGCCTGGACCACGTTAAAAATAAAGCTTTGTTTTTACAAAAGAACTTAGTCCTGGTTAAACAGTCCTACTTGGAAGGACCTCTAAATTTGATTCCTACCTTTTTTTTTATTGTAAAATGTGAAACAAAGTGCTAAAGTCTGGGAACTTTTCCCGTCATAGTTATAACACCATTCTTTCGCTCTGGTAGGACTAAAGTTAAAAAACCAGGATTAATGAATTTTGTGAATAAGGACCACAGTGTTTACCTTTTTCGAGAATAGAATTTAGTGATCAATGATTGTTAAACATGTGATAAAAGGACAACCCTTTCTTTAATTTTTCTAGACTGACCCTGCCCGGCTCTTCAACACTATCAAAGAAGGAGGGGTTTCTCCACCTCCTTATTGGCATCTCAGACATGCCTTGCCCCAAAGGATTAGGGCGGGAGATAAGTCCACCTTGTCTAGAAAAATAAACAACACACTTTCTTGACAGAGCAAAGGTAATGTTGGTTTTAGGGGAGACTCATCAGGTTTGTTTATTCAAAGATGTAACTTTCTGGAATTTCTGGGATTTATGATTGTTGGGGCCATAAATAAAAAAAAAATCAGGAAATGTAAAAAAAAAATTATTTTTTTAAAATATTTGTTTTCAATTTCTGGGATCAGTGAAAACCCCAAGTTTTCAAGTCCAAAAAATGTAATTTTAGAGAAGGGTCTTGTACCCTAAAATCACTAAATAGTTTGAAATCTCTTGAAACAAAAGTGCTTGCAAATACCCTCTTCACATTGTACAAGTTCTTAAATTCTGCATTTGGCCTGCAACCAACGATTGTAAACCTTGCAGCAACACGCCTACATGCCATCCAAACAGACCCTGAACTTACTGCAATGAACCTGATGGCCCTCCTGACCACTATCAAGCCTGCAAGAACCTTTTGACTGGAGGCCACCTAAGTGGGAAATCTCTTACGCCTGGTTGCCAACAACGGATGTCGAGCTCTGTTTCAACACCAAACTGGTTAGTTGTCGTTCAGTTAGTTGGTATTCCCTTCTGTTTTCTTCAAGTTGTCGGATGTCCTTAAAAAGAACAAGAGGAAACTGAGATTGACCTTTGTGCTTCGTGGACGGGTTGATTTTTTTTCACAAAAATGGTACCGACTTTTGTTAAATCATAGTTTCCAACAATCATCTTTTCATAAGACACCAATAACTTCTACGCTGCCATTGTGGGATGATAAAGAATAATGTAAGAATGCCAGCAATGGCTTTTGCAACCAATTTGTCTTTAGATAAGCTCCTGGAGATCACGGAACCTAGTTCGTGGACTCCTGTTTCTTAATGAAACCTAAGGGGGAACAGTGCCTTCAGATGTCCATGATAAATTTTCTACAGTTACAGGGATAGTTTCCAGCCCTCAGTGTGAGTTGTCCGGTGTACATAGTGGGTGCAGATACGACCGATTATGATGAAAAAATGGACGAAAACCATCTCTGACTCAACACAGCAGAGCAAATGCAATGTACATTTATTTGGTTGCTGCTGTGCCAGTTGAGTCAGATATGGTTTTCATCCACTTTTCAACTGTCACTAATTTCAGTTTCAGTGCAATGGAACCTTATTTACAATTACCTTTTTGTTGCCATATCAGGTCCTGCCGGCTGTGTCTCACAAGGATTCTGGAGTCGAATATTTCTACAAGCTTCATACAGCTAGACAGAGGAGGCAAGAAGACGGCCCTCAAGGAACGCGCCGACATGACGTCTTCACAGACATTCACGAGAGGATCGAGGATGGGGTGATGATGAGGTAAGTGCATTTAACATCTTAGGTTGAATGTAGTGAAGATTGGCTGGGTTGAGAGGAAGAGACCGTAACTGGAGGGAGTATGTTTTCCAAAATGGAATCCATTTTCTAAGAAAAATTAATGATATCCTTAGATTGATCAATTTGGGTGTTCTTCTTTGTTGTTAAAGCAATAACGCACATCAAGTCAGTTCAAATTTATTCAGCTAAACATATCGTACGCGACCAGAAAATTAACAACTTACAAGTTTTTAATAATAATAATACATAAGTATCAATTTGTAGACTGGGCTAAGATGAACTGGTGGGTACTATGAGCTGATATCCTAGGACCCGCAATGGACACCTATAGGCTTTGGTTCGTGCTGGCCCTTTAATACTAAAGTACTATATACTCAATTTTACAATAATGATACCAACTACAGCTGGTTGAAAATGACAAAACGAAGAATAAAACAAAAATATCAACCGTCGACACACTCCTGACGTCCAAGTTGGAGCATCTATGCCTCCAACTACATCCTGTAAAATCTGATGAAACTACACCGCGGGCAAAATGTGATTTTCATCAAAATCTATTTTACACGGCCTTTCATGGGATATAAGAATAACAACATACAAATCAGACTCCTATAAGCCTACATGGCAAGATTCCGCATGGATATTTCTGCTTTTTGCGGAGGTAATAGGTCGTGAATGTCCCTACTTATAACATGTGTCAAAATGTGTCTGCCAGTGCTTAAATCGCTCTAAAAATAAAGAGACAATTTGCACGGGGTCCAAACCGCTGTGACAAGTGTATCGAATAGAATATTACATAGGGAAATATACATAACAAAAACAGAGACAAACAAAACAAAAACAAACAATATGTCTAAGCTAACACACTTTACGGGAATACAGGATACGGGAATTGTACAAGAAGGAGCGACTCTTCGTGCTTGCTAGGTATTGGTAATAAGATTTTCCATATGAGGGATCAGAGATAGAAGATTAGGGGTGAAGAAATGTAAGGAAAAGGTGAGAGAAAAGACTTGGGGAGAGATTTAAAAAGAATTGTACTGGTTGACATGAAAAGTTTTTTCAGTTGAGCTGAAAAGTATTTTTGTTTGTAAGTGTGGTGATGGATTCTGGAAGATCAATTCCAAATTTGTGCGCCGTGATACTGACTAAAGTTTGCTTGTCAGAGGAAGATTTTGGGAGTGGAAGATGAAGTTTTTCGCTTGTCTGGTGTATAGCTGTGGATTTGTCTGTTTGGTGGTAAAGTATTGGCTGAAGTTCGGAGGTAGATGATTGTTGTGATAGTCAAACATGAGAGCCGCTGTTTGAAGTTGGTTGAGGTGCTCTAAATATTCGTATTTTCAGTGAGTGAAATAAATGGCAAAGGGTGAGTTCTGGGGGTGAGTGTGTGATAGTGCGAATGGCCCATTTTCTGTGTGATATTTAGTTTGTTGATCCGTGAATGATAGTTGGAGCCCAGATGATGTTACAGTAGCTAAGTGTATGGGAGAACTATGTGTTGTACAGTGATTTTAAGTGTAGTCTGGAAGGTGGTGTTTTAACTCTGTAGATGTACCAATTGCGTGAGACGCTTGGTATTGACAGAGTTGATGTGTTCATTCCAGTTTTAGCTTGTCGTCAGATGTGTGATGCCAAGAAATTGGGTTGAGTGTACCTGGAGATTGTCTGGTTATCTTAGTGTAATATTTGGTTGTGTTAGTGGATTGTGTGTGTAGAGAAAGCATGTAGTTAGTTTTTACAACATTGAGCGAAAGTTTGTTAGCCCGAAACCAGTCAGTGATTTTAGCGAGTTCATTATTCATGTTGTTTAAAAGTGCATTAATGTTGGGGTTTGAAAGGAAATGTTTGTGTCATCTGAATAAGATTAGTTTTAGTGTGTTAGAGATCTTGGTGATGTCATTCATGTAATGATGAAAAGTAAGGGTCCAAGGATTGAGCCTTGCGGGACGCCTACTGTGATAGGTTTGATGGGCTGATGCGGTGGAGTGGGTACATGACTGATTGTGAGCGGTTAGTTATGTAACCTCCGGACCACTCCCAAGGCTACTCCACGGACACCGGAATGATAAAGCTTGTGAAGAAGATAGTTTTGCATGGTGTCGAAAGCCTGGGAGAGATCCAGGAATACCCCCATTGTGTGGAGTTTATTTTAGTGCAAGGTTGAGTTGGTTGTTAGTTCAAGGAGTGCCATTAGTTGACTGTTTGGGCCTAAAACCGTTTTTTTCATCGACAAGAATGTTGTGCTTGGTGAAGAAATGTAGACATGACTGTGTACATGACTTTTCAGTAGTTTTGAAAAAGTGGAATACCAGAGATGGGCCTGTACTTTGCAATGTTATGTGGTTATCTTTGTTTGTAAATAGAATGACTTTGGCTGATTTGAGGTGATCTGGAAGGTTTCCGGTGAGACGTGATTGGTTTAAATATGTGGCACTTCAGAGGCGAAATGATGTTATCCTTGATTTGTTAGCAATTTCAGGATCTATCCTTGTCGTACCCGCACTTTTACCAGCTTTTAACAGGTGTCGAAGTTTGTGAGTTCATCAACAGTCACGGGTTTCATGAACATGAGGTGAATGTTGTTTTTTTGTAAGTGTTTGTTAAATGGGTTATTTGAAGGTGGTATTTTGTTAGCAACCTTTTTGCCCAAGGGTTATGAAGTGATCGTTAAATGCATTAGCTATGTCAAGAGGGTCAGTTATCTGCTTATTATTATTGAGTGAAAAGGTCAGGGGATTGTGTTTAGTGGATACATTCCTACCTAGAATGTTGTCGAGGAATGGGGTCAGGGTTTTTGGTGAGATCATTTGATTTTCTGAATTTGTTCGGTGGTTTATGTTTTTTTTGGCATATACGTAATAATGTGAGTAAGTTGTTTTTGTATTTTTGTATGTGTTTGGGGCTGGTGTGTTGTCTTCAGGGTATGTGTATAGGGGCCGTGCTTGTGTTTGATTGACTGAAATTGCCTATTGTCACTAAAGGGCTGCTTATGGTTAACGATTTTTGAGGGTTTCTTTTTGTTAAGGGGAATGAATTCGTTGTACAGGTTTGTATAAGTTGTAATGAAGTTTGCTGTACGCTATGGGTAGGGTCATTTTATGTGGAGTGACAGTTTACAGGACAATAAAGTTTTCAAGGAAATGGCGGGAAGTGCGCGATTGCGGCCCGAGCCTCGAAAATCCGATATGAAAACATAGCGGGAATTGCAATTTTGGTTTTGCGCGGAAAGGGACTTACTTCAACCAGTTGGCGGAAGACATTCGTTTATACTCACTTGTGACAGTTCGCGGAAGTACAACGTTGCGGGGCTAATCTCATGCGATATTTTTTTTTAACTAATTTGACACCAAAATAGGAGTCAAAAAAGATTGACAGGAAGGTAATCGATTGTATGCAAGTGCATGAACGGAAACTCGTCCCAATATCGGCATGATCAGAATGGTGTTTGGTGATGGAAGGTTATACAGTGTGGGTAACTCTGAAAGTTATAAAAACTCCATGGTGATACCAACTTGCGTTCGATGGACAATTAACGGCGTGCGATCAGTCACAAAATAAAAAATTCTAGTATTTAAGAATAAGATTGGTTAAATTGCCCACTGTTGTTCATACAGTACGATTTTCTGGAAACTTAAAAATCATGTAAATCGAGATGGAATAGATGGTAGGGCCTATATTGTATTTTTGTCCTTACGGACGGCGGGACTCCGGTATGAGCTCCATGTGATTTGCAATAAAATTAGCACATGTTAAAGTTTTCAGCCCCGTTAGCTTCCGTCGCGTCGATCACGTTAAACGGAATATGATGAATTCAAACTAGGATCAGAATAAGGAATTGTACAACATACCTAAAAAAAATTTTCACCTTTACCCCCAGACAGTCCAAAAAAAGGTCCTAACCGCTTCCTTGCGCAGTCATTTTTTCTTGTTAAGTTTGTTGTTTCAATTTTTCGTTGTTACCGCCGGTCAATTTTGAGGTTGTTTTAAATAACATAAAATTAAATATTGACATTAATCATGTTATTCTTCTGACAGTGTTGTACGGAAAATAATATCATGTTCGTCTGATGTATGACCTACTTAAAAAAAACGGTATGTAATTAGTTAAAAATGTACCCTTAAAAATGTTCAATGGACTGCGAGAATTCCGACGAGATTGAAGTTTTGCCATTGTTATGTAATTACAAGCACCGGGGATTTCCCGGGTCATTTCCCAAGCAGTAACCTTTCCGAATCACAAATCGATCGAGAATACATTGAGCAGTGCACCATGTTACCATTGGACACAACCTGGGTCCCTTTTCAACAAGAATGCCGCCATCCCCGCAACTTCGCCAAGGGCTTTTTTTATTCTTTTCAGCGGCGCATGTGCGGTATGTTACTGGTTTAAGTTATCATTCATTCATTCATCTTCATGTTGGTTCATTTTTATTCTGTTTATATCATTCTGTTGATATTTAAAAAAAAAATTTAGTTAATCTATATACGGTTCACTTCAGAGGAAAAACTAAAAAGCTTCCCCTGGTCTTCCACGAGTGAACGTAAAATTCGTTTTTACAGATTGTTTTTGTTTTTGTTAGTATTTCTTTTTGATGCTATGTTTTTTAATTTTTATTGGAACTCTTCGGTGGCCAATATAAAAGATATTTCTGATAGTTACAACAAAACCAGTGAATGTTTTTCACAAGAATATGTCAAAGTTTGTGTAAACAATACAGTCAAGTTTATGGAAATGGTTTTCCCCTGTAACTTCTTTTTTTAAAATCCATGTATCAAGTATACATCCCGCACGTTATGCCATGTCACACTAAGCAAACCTAAAATTCCCATGCTTGGTTGTTATTTCTCGCAATGTTCTTTCCTCTGCTTTCTTTGTGCCAGCTGATATTTAAAATAATTTAATAAATAAACACTGTTTTAATATTCATTTTACCCACCCGTTTGGTTGTTTCAAAGTTTGTTGTTGGCTGAAAGGGTCTTTTGCGACACCGCCCGAACTCTTTAGAGTAGTTTTGGGATCATTTCATTTGAAATGTTAAAGCTGGGACCACACACAAAACCTGGCAACTAACACAAAAGGTCCGAAAACTATCAAAGCAAGTAAAAAGTCGGTTCTACTATAAATAGGGATCACTGATGACCGACTTGGCAATTAACTTGCTTTAGTTCTATATATTAATCGGGTAGCATAGTACATTATTTGAGCGGTATCGTTGGCGACCATTTATTTGGTCTTCTGTTGCTCGTTCCACCGCTTATGTCCCTATGCAATTGCTAACTTGACCTTCCCCCCCCGACCCGCCCACACCTCTATTCTGATTTTTTCATTGGGCTTATACTCAAATGCGTTGGGTAAGTCGAAGGTCTCGCTCCCCCTTGGGTTCACCCCCACCCCATATACACAAAGACCAACATAAAAAGAAAGACAGTTGTAGGAAACAACAACCACTATTTCCGAATAAAAAATATCATTCCCTGCAGTCTACCTGGACTTCCATACTATTTCAGAACTCTAGACAGGGGGTCAAGGTTTTTTTATTTTCAATTTCTGTAATTATAAAAAGATGAGGAAATAAATCTGCGGCAATCAAACAGGGAATACACGTGCATGGTTTTTCATGTTGTCGTTATTAAAGCAGCGTGGGCAAATTTCAAATCAATTAAATGGTCCTTAAAAAGTCCATGATATACTCGGCAATCGCATGGAGCGTAGCATTTTTTATGACACTACTTTTGTCGCTGGTTGGCCAAAGCGACTACCCTTCAGAGGCTCTGGTATTATGGTTAAAAGAACTGAAGAAAAAGAAATAATAATAATTTTATTGGGCCACGAAAGTTCGTTTAGAAAATCCATAAATGGTATCAACTCCATTTTCATCGTTACTCCAATCAAAATAGGTGAACGCCTAAATTTATAAAAAACGATGTTACACGGGCCCCATAATAAATCTCAAGAGGTTATTATATTACTTTTTGGACGGTTATGTATACGAAACTTTACAGCATGGATATATACTGGACAAAAAAAGGTTCTTTGTTGAACCTTATTTCTGTATATTACAGTTAAGAATGGTAACAGATTGTTATAAGCTGTTTGTATAGGCGGCCTATACCAGGAGTGATACCAGGAAAAGGGAAGGGAAGAGGACAGAGCGAGACGAGAAAGCGCGGGACATACCAGGGGGGCGCCCGGACGATCACGAGAATAATTATACGTATTGATATATACAAATTTGATTATATATTCCCTCATTAAATTCGATCTTTTAACTTACCGCTTTTGGAACTAACACAGAAATCCCTTGAAGGAAAAAGATATGTTCTTATAACTTATTTGCGGATTACACAACACGTACGCAAGGCTCAATTTTAGGACTATTTGTTTGTTTGTTGTGGCCTTGGTTGTTTGAGAAAAAAACACACCCGCGAGGGGGGGGGGGGGGGGACAGTGGGGGAAAAGGAAATTGCTAATATTGGAAAATTCTTTAACGAAAAAAGAGAGTCAAAATTGTTGATGCCATAAGAAGATTGTTCAAATCTCATTCTTATCAACTATAGTCCAAACGTTATTATTTTGTAATAGGATATACGGCGATTTGCCGCGTGGCTCATAAAACCATTCACAGAATTATATGCAGTGTAAAAAATTCACAAATTTTTCGGTTATAAAGCGATCTTTTCTTTTTGATTTTTTTTGTTTAGCTACAATATTTAATCTGTATTATATGAAAATATTTTCGCCATACACGGGTTAACTGAAAATACTAATAAAACCTAAATGTGAAAAAATATTAGGCCTAAAATTTTGAAAATCTGATATCAATCAGCAAAAAATAAGAATATTCTTGATAAGATATTTGAAAATGCATTAATTTAGGATGAATATCTATCTCAAAATTGGTGCGCTAACGATTTTGGCCTATAGTGATTACGATCTCTGTGATGATAGTCTTATAATCATTTTCTTTTTACAAGAATTGTTACGGCTTTCCAAAAGTTTAACCACGTGTGCGTTAAAAAAACCAAGCTTTTTCTTCGTTAATTTCTGTATACATCAGATTGCCACATTTGATTAATTACGATTGATTTATACTTTAATGCTCGAATAACCATTTCTTAAAAAAACATTTCTAATATACTTGCGCGATTTAAATCTTACAAACTTATAACAAGCATCAAGTGTCAGATATAAAGGTGGTTGTTCCCGATTTTGTGTATTGTGTTCTCTACTTGATATGAGAGCCTGCACTTGCACATACAACCCATCCAGTACCGTGGGAACCAACTTGGTTTTGATTGTAGACGCAATAATGCATGTTGCAAAGCCTATTCATACTCTGTGCTAATAAAAGTGGTTTAACCACTAAAACGCGGTTTTTTGTTTAATCTGGGAATAAGGGATTCGAGGGCTCAAATTTCGGACGACAATGAGAAAAATCCGGGGCCTTCAGATCTGATATCAAAATCGATACTACTGTCCCGGTAATCATGGGGGTCCCAAAGACGATCGACACACGCACCTTTAAGTCAACCCCGCTTAAATCAAACATAGGCCTATACCACTTATCAAATCGTACAAAAGGGGTAATTTTTATGAAATGCAGCCGAGAGCTATATACCCGCGATATATCATATATTATGTTTTATAAAACAAAACTTTAAACTCACTAATATAAATATCATGAATAATAAAAATTAATAACTTAAAATGCGCAACCCCCCAAAATCACGTTTTCTGCGCACACCCGGTCCATATACTCTTTGATTATTACCAACAAGAGAATTCGCACCAGAACGATCCTTTTAGCATGTTTATAGGTAATTGTGGTTTCAGTTAAGGTTTGTTTAGAAGCAAAATAATTTTTATAGGATGCACGGGATAACAAAACTAATAAGACTTCCTGCATGGTATAACCATGAGTAAATACTCCATGGTATAACAATATAAAGCCTATCTTTTCCGCATGTACAATAGGTTAACTCTTACATCTCACACATTAACGGGAATTCATCTAAACATGCTAAATTCGATATCGTGGCAAAATACAAATAAAAAGTCATATAAATGAAAATTCCAAAACACGTTTCTCTTCTGAATTGTAACCTATCCGATTGAATAATTTAACATGTGCAACCTTGTAAATGTTTTATTAGTGAATAACCGTATCTGTTATGTGGTCACAAAGGAAACGTAAATTTTATTTAAACTGGTGCGATTGACCTTGGAATGTTTTTGTCCTGTAACCCTATCCACTCTTTAGAATAATACATGCTGTTTTTATTGGGTGGAGTAAAAATATACAACATTGTGGTCTTGAAGACGGCGAACCAATATAAGAAATGTTTACCACTTTGCTGAGCCAATACACAATATTTTTTACTTTCGCCACAAATAATTGGTAAAATCGCTTTCCTCCTATTTTATGAAGTTTTTTCAATTTAAAGTTCAACACACCCTTTCTCCTTGTTCCACCTCTCTCACAATTTCTTCCCTATTAACTACCGCCCTCCCATAAATTCTGCCTCCTCCCCCTTGCATGCGCGCACTTCCTTTGTGGGCCCCGCCAAAATCGCCTTTGTCTTTACTTCTCTCATACACGTTTCTTTCTTCTCTCTCCCTGCCTCTCTCGTTCCCTGTGAAATTGCTAATTGGCATTTTCATTAATTTTCATAATGATAAATGCGGCTTTGCATAATTATAGTCCTTGAAACCGAATTTTGCAAGGTTCAAGCACCCACCACACCCCAATCATAATTTATATTCCAAGAAAAGCAAATTCGCACGCTTCCACAAATTTCAGGTTTTGTATGAGGCCTGTTTTACATCACCATGAACGTTTTCCTTAAAATCAGTGTGTTAAATGATTTCAAGACAGTTTTATACCAAATGACGTGGAAGAAATGAACTCTTCCGCTACTTCCATGGAATTAAACTAACAAAGAGGTTTGCCAAGGTTTCTTTGACCGACGTCTCACACGATTGACAATCTGAACGGGTCTCAGTCACCTGTAGACTGATAGCGTATATCACCTCATGCTGCAGCATTATTATAACCCACATCCATGCTTTTTATATAGAATATCTTGTATTGGGAATATTTGCTGAATGAACTTGATTTGAGATTTGAAATTTACGCCTAATGTTCATTTTCCCCACATATACGACCGAAACTTGCGTTTTATGGTATTTGTATAATCTTCATTATCCAGTCCGTTTTGCAATAATATGTCTTTTTTCATGTACATCAAGTGGAATAACAATTATGGATACGAAAATGTTATAAAATTTATGCAGATTATTAGATTTAATGCAGGAAATCACACCCGACCAAAGTGGTTGATCATATTCAGGATATGATCACATTCGTCTGAACCAACCTGCCTCAGACCAACGGTGTAACGCCGCTGATTTCGGCAAGAGAAGAGTTGCTCCTTCACCAGCCAACCACGGAAATTCCCATTTGCCATCTCTCCGAGTCCAGTCGATTAAAGCCGACGAGAGTCTTCTTCCATTATACTCTCACCCAGGTAAGACCTTGGTCATGAAAGAAGCCATTAATTTTAAGGTAGTAATTTGGTACCATATATGGATCCGAATTTTTATCAAATAATCAATATATACCCGCTAACAATTTGCGTGCAAGGAGGGTTATCGGTTTCTGCAATTCTGCAATCAATAACTGAATAAGAATACCGTAACATTAATTGGGTGTTCTGTTTTGATATCTTTCTCCTCTCCTCCCCCCCTCTCTCTCTTTCGTTCTAGTATATCCAAGGTTCATTTTAATTTTTATAAACTGAAGGTTTTATTACTCCAAAGTGTGTTTAATCCGAAGGTTCGTTATCCGCAATAGAATGAAGATTCGTTTTATCCGAAAATCAAATAAGACTCATTTAACTTATATTCCATTTTCGATCAACGAACCTTAATTTTATTTTCGGATCAACGAACCTTATTTAAAATTCGGGTCAACGAACCTTCGGATAAAACGGAACCTTCGGATAAACGAACATTGGAAATAACAAACCTTCGAATTCCTCGGAATAATGAACGGCAAATCCATTTTAAGAGTGTACATAAATTCTATCACATATCTGATATCAGTACACTCCGTTCGCCAATTTTAACCAATACATAAGACATTCGCATACACGTAACTTTATGTAATTGTGCCAAATACACTTTTAAAAATTGTTGGGACACGGGGTGGGACATCTGTGACGGTGTGGATGGATGGATGCATCGTGATTGTGATTGGTGGTTCGTGTATCCGGAAATTGGTTTTTTTTATCTGAAGGTTGTTTTATATCCGAAGTCATTTTTTTTTTCGACTCGTTTTTATTGATCCGAAGGTTGCCTTAATCCGAAGGTTCGTTTAAAAAATCCGAAAAGGAAAGTTTATACGAAAATTAAATAAGATTCGTTTAACGTATTCCATTTTGGATATCAAACGACGCTTATGCATTTTCGGCATGAACGAACCTTCAGATAAACGAACCTTCGGAATAACCAACCTTCGGAATAAAGAAACATTCGGAAATTAAAAAACCAACCTTTGGACGAAAGAAACAGAAACAAAATTGCTCGGCTGAAACGCCTATGAAATTTCCATGTTCGGATTAACTAGGTAACCTTTGGAATAATGAACAGCAACCGATCGCATATCAGAGATTCATCATGCCAAAGTACATTGAGATTCTATTTCTATTGATTCTAGAAAGTTAGTTTCCCAACGCCGATTTTTCAGGCCTTCCGAACTATGATTACGTTTACTTTCCATTTTGCTGCCTGAAAGGTTTCTGGTACGGCCATTGTAAAAATATCGATCGTTAAAATGTCCTAGTCAAATAAGATATTACACTGTTTTCTAGCCAATTGGACTCGAGAATCTGGTAAATCGATCAGAATAGTCAATTGACAAAAAAAAAAGTCCAAATTGACAAAGCACCCTCTCTTTTGGTGATGATCGAGGTGTTATAAAAAAAACACTTTTAGTGGAGTTCGGTTAACCAAAGGGAGCGAAAAGGCTATATCTAAACATGTCGATTCACTGCATATGAAGCTTGGACAAAGAATGGAGTTTTAATTTCAAATCTGTTAAATTCAGCATGGCAGTGCGTCCATCGCAAAGTCCGAGTGAATTCAACCCTCCGTCATCCTTGCAATTTATGTTTTGTCTTTCAATCTTCCGCATGGTAAAAGACCATTCTTGCGTTACCTACGAATATAAGTGAACAAATAAAGTATTTATAAAAAGAATAAAAAAAATATTTTTAAATAGACCAATGTCATTTTCTATGTTGGAAGCCCTTTTTACAAGTTGGCGATAAACATTAAACGTTCTAAAACTTCGTTTCTTGAAAACGTCATAAAAAGCCATGTCGACACTCGTTTTCTTGGTGTGAAATGTGCAACCTGAGATGAATATTTGCTCCGGAGAAACGTATAGGATAGAACCTGTGATGAAAGAAAAATACCCCCAATGGTGAAAGGATGGTTATGAAATTAGCTAACGAAACGAGTTGTGTGAGGCAACGATCAAAAGAACTAGTACAAAAAAAGTTATGTCCTCAATAGCATTTTAACATTTTAAAGCTAATCAAAAAAAGTAAGGAGTATAAACACGCGAGTTCAAAGAACAAAGCGATGCTAATTAAGCACATTTATATAGGGTATAGTTGAGCATTTTAGGGTCTTACCGACAGATAGAACAGGCTTAATTCCTCCTTTTGTCAGATTTCGGGGTCCCATTTGGAGGATGAGTGGACTCATTCAACTTCTCCTGCAAATTCTAAGCTTCTAAAATTCAAGGGTAAGGTACGTCTAGCCTGGCTCTTTTTTTTTTAGAATGTTGAAGTCTCCATACAAATCAATTATACTATATATAAAAATACTCAGACTATTATAAGTTCAATGATGTATAGCTAAAAAGTCAGGTAGAAACGTTTATAGTTTTCGCTCATGACGAGAACCCTTTGGGGACGTGAGGAAACGTTTGTATTTACACTGCAAAAAACTGGGGTTCTCCTCTTTCTTTGCTCCCTCCTCCTTGTGTTAAAATTTTTAAATTTTTCTTTTTTGGTTTTTTTTAAAGATAATGAAATTGAGTTTGATGTTAATTTGTTATAAATCACACTTGCTTTTACCATAATTTTAATTATTGGATGTTGGTGTGTTCTGTTTATGATTGGTTAGAGGCAGGCGTTGTAATATCAAAGCAAAAATAACCAAAATCAAGCATTGGTTCTAAGATATCCCCCCCCAAACAACCGTTTGTTTAAACAAATTATAAATGTTAACACCCAACGTTTGTGTTAATTAACACCAGAGGGAGTGGTCCCCGTATCAATCCAGGGTAGAGTATTAAATTACAACAGTAGTGTCCATGTGGCAACCGGCAGTGTTAAACAAATGATTCACACCAATATGTGCGTGTAAAATTAACACAAGCAGTGTCATATGATACATTGTAACACCAAAATTGGTGTTAGTCTAAAACCAACATGGTTTGTTAATTAACACCAGTGGGTGTGGGTCCCTTATTTGACTCCCTGGTGTTAAAATAACACCCATGGTGTTAAATTGAAGTTAACACTCCAGTTTTTGCAGCGTAGGCCTATCTTGCCAAGTGTAAATAAACTTGCCAACAAAGAAAACTATACCCTTTTACGGAATGATTTGTTTGTGATCTTGAACCGGGGCGGCTCCAGTTTAAATCATAGGAGGGGCGAAAATCATAGGGGGGAGAAACTTACACGATTACCTCATATAGGTAAAAACTATTTTTACCACAATTGGTTGCTTAAAAAACCTCGTTTTCATGCTTTTGAAATTCAGGGGCGGTGGCCCCGCCCCATGGCCACCCACTGGCCACCGCCCCTGATCTTAAATAATGTTATGTTTGTTTGTTTTTTGTAACTGTAAGTAGGGTTGCTAGGTTTGCCTTTTGATGCTATTTCTGTATCAAATAAAATGGGGGGGTCAAATTTGCACCGATTGAAATTAAACTGACCCCATTGATTTGAGGAGAAAACAAATTTTAGGGTATAATGTGACCACGACGAAAAGAAGGCACTTCAACTCCAATAGGTCAGTTTTATTTTCATCGGTGCTTATATTTTTAGGGTGTAATTTTATTTGCGGGATTCCAATGATGCATCTTGGTTGTGCTTCAGATAATTTTGAATTCTCTTCTAAGTAAAACCCCGAAAAACGATGAAAACTACACCTGTGCTTACTGCTGCTATTTTTTTTTAAAACATAGGAAAAAAGTGACCTCTAAACTATATTGTTGTATAAAAAATGTAGGTCTATTTTGTTCTCCAGCTCCAAGCTCATCCTCCCCTCCCATAAATCCGGGCCATAATATAAAAACTATCAAAATATACAACCAAACTCCATCTCCATCCAAAGTATCATTTGACGCATTCTAAAAAATCCCGGTACTCGCAACAGGTCTGCTCAGTGCAAGGTTTTTGTCCTGTGCAGGGTGAGCCAGATCCGAGGGAGGCAATGGGTGCTTGCCTTGTTAGTTACCCATGGCTACAATTTCTAGCAAATCCACGATATTGCTTTATTGTGAGCGGGGCTCGTTGAAACTCCTTACGCGCATTTCATATAACCACTGTGATTTCACACTGAGTTCATGATCTTTTTATTTAAAAAAAATAACAATTCGAACAAAATAACCAATTTGAACAAATTAAAGCTCAATCTTTAAATTTTATATTAAAAATAAACTGGGTCTTTGGAAATTCATTTAAATGCAAAACTTTAAAAGTGATTTCTAAATTACACCTCACTTGCAAGGGTTAATTTGACAAAAATAAGGGCGTAATGGTTCGCGACAGGGCCGGCCAAGAAACAAATGAAAATAACTATTTCATGACGGGATTTATTTGAAAGTTTTTGAATCGATTGTTCTGCTCCACACCACTCCCCACTGCAGGAGAGAAGAAAATGCTTATATGCCATATGTTTACTTTTGAAATTACAAAAGCCGACCATTTTCTTAACGCACTTGATGATGAAAGGCGGCAAGTTTGCAAAATGTTAAAACATTCGCGATTAGCGGACGGGCTTGTCTGGAGTGAGAATTTATCAACTTTATTTGTGAAGTTTGTCTATGCCATATATACAGGTTATTAAGGCAAATAAATTAGTAAAAGGATTAGCGTGTACTGTTTTTTGTTTGTTTCTATCTGACAAGGCACAACTTTCTCAAGTTTGATCAGATTTACCAGTATTTACACAAACTCGAGAGATCCATGTCATTACACTCGTATTCTTGACTATATAGTTGAAGAACTATATTTTTTCATGCGGTCAGCATGCCGGACTCGTGCCGACCACCGAACCATGGTGATTATTATGGCATTTATTAGCTGAAAATAATGGCATGATAACAAGGATTATAATCTCTAAAGAAACTTCTGATACTGCCGATGCCGTTGATCACAAAACCTATAGCGTGAGCCTTCATGCAAAGTTCGGACTATATGATCGGGACTTCTTTTTTTTTTTTTTGGTATGGCGAGAGGCACAAGTTAAAGTTTGAATGGAGGTCCCACGTACGAAAAAACACGTACCGTGCGAATATTTATGCGTTTAGGAACATTTTAAAGTGTAATTTTGGTAAGTAGTCTATCTCGTGGGTTTTTGAAGTGTTTGACAGGATTCAAGAATTTCAGATTCCTACTTTTTGGATTGACAGACAAAGTCTTTTAAACAGCTTCAAACATCATTGGGTAATTGCAGCCTGTTTCATATTGCGAATCATGACGAAATTTCTTGCGAAAGTACGGCCAACTGGAATTCTAACAATTATAGGCTAGGATTTAATAACAAAGAGTGTAAGGTCTATGTCGTACGTAATAGAGGGGAATGGTTACCGCTTTATTGCTCGGTTATGAAGAACCCGAGTACCAAGTATTAGCAAAAATCAATATTGAGTGAACCAACTTACAGGATTACCCCACGCAAATTTTCGGATCGTGGGAGATTTGCGGACGAGGCCGACATGGGCGATGGCAAGCACCACTAGGGGGAGATAGCGGAAGTACGAGGTCAAATCCGCGAAATTTCCGCTAGCGGATAATGCGCGGGGATTTTTAATTTTATTGTGACCGGTACTGTAGGTATAAAGTTGTGCTTCGTGTGATTAACATAAGTTGTAAACTTTATAATGTCACAGTTGCTAAATAAATACATGTAGGATTGGGAAATTAAATTCCAAACCGTCTTGTTGTCTCAGCTTTACTCCAGGTTTAAGCTAGAAGGTAGCACCCATAAAAACACCCTTGTTGAAAGTAACCTGAGGACCTTTGAAACACAAACCATCTTTCCTTTATTGATTTCTGTTGAACACTGGCCTTGTTCATCATATTCTCCCGTGGCATCTTGGAGGCAAGTGGGGAATAGGGGAGGGTAAATTGTCCCTCCAATTAGAGCGTTGTCCCACATTTGTCCTCAACAGACTTGTAGACTGTTACATCAGTTTCAGCAGTCAAATTCCCCCAAATTTCATGAATTGAATATTGCCCCCTGAGAGTGCGTCCCTCATTTCACTCACACATTATAATTTTGGTGCTTTCACTGTGAACATAATATATTGTTATTTTCAATGCATGAATACAATTCACTCGGATCTGCACATATTCTTTTGTTTTGAAAAAGGGTATTAATCCCAAATGATGGTCCACGACTCTATACCTTGAGTTCTTGAACCTTCAGGTGAGACTGGCCGACGAGTGGTTGTATTTTATCCTTTGTGTTCCACTGACAATATCTCCGCTAGTAGGGTAATAAAATGGTGGAATAAAAGCGAGGGATTGCGGAAGGATTTAGCTTAGGATCTGTCTAACAAATAAAGTCAAAATATATGGGCAAAAATGCACAGGTATATTTTTATAATTTTTAGTTGTTGGATAGTTTTAGTGGGAGTCTTATTGAATATTTGACTAATTATTGTTTGCAAAGCCAATTCTTTAAGCTACTGGAGGTCTGTGATTGTCTTGGTGTACCTAACGGATTAGAATTGCCATTATTGTCTGACCCAGTGCCTAATTGCTGTATACTGGGGATTGGAAATAATGAGGCCACAAATCACAATTCAATCTATTATTTTACACCAAATCACCCCACTTTTTTCCCACAATGGAGCTAGTACATCAGCCATAGTTGCCAAGGTTAATTCAAGGAAACATATTTGTCCAAGGCGTGAATGCCTGGTGATAAACAACCCATTGTATTCAAAGGAAGCCCTAGAAAAAGGATCGCAACAATTTGAGTTTACTCGGATAGATCAACAAAGACTGCCGTCTTGGTGCAACAGTGCTAAGGAAACAAAATCCCTTGGCGGCCCAACCGAGAGCCCTCTCCCTGTCCCCCTCACCTTTTTAGTAGTAATGTTAATGCCATTTATGTGTGTGTGATGTTTTTTTTAACCCACGAGACCCCTGTGCTATAACCTCGAATGCTTTTGTGGTAAAATGCTCAAACTCTGGCCAACATTTTCTCCCCCTTAAATTTGTCAAGTTCAGGGTCATGGTTCGTGTCATTTCTGGTTTCTTTCTTAGACCCCACCCATACTTAATGTCAAATGGGTTTAGTACCATCACTGATCAATCACATCCTTCCTCAAATGTTTTATTTCTGTCACAACCAAGAAGGGATTAATATGTTGCCATTCAATGTTTTTATGTTTCTACCTCGGGCTCAGCTAGGTCACACACACTCCCCAAGGGAGTGGCACAGAGCTGGAGCCTGGGAATTTTTTTGTATCTTTGCAAATCTCATTCCATTGTCGTCAGGGTTGTTGAAATAAATCTTAGAACATAAATCGCAAACAATTTGTAAAATTTTAATCAATTTGTTCTTGTGCTGATGTTTATGTAAATAGCATGTTATCATCTGATCATGTACGTGTGTAAGAAAATACAATAGCATCAGATAAAGGTCAGTGTCAAATCATAATAGCTGATCATGACTTGCCAACAAATAACATTGAAGTGCTTCCTCTGGAAATTAGGAATTTAAGGTGACCACTTTTTTCTGGGAACCTAGTATGGAAGAATAAACCTTGTGTTCCATGTTTCCTAAGTTTGGGGGAAAGGAACTTTAGCTTGAAAACATTTCACTTACCTCCACCATTTACTGTAGCACAAATAAGGACAGCGCCATACGTTGCCCAAACACCACGCTAAGATACAAAGGACATGAGGACATTATATTGGTTTAGACCAGTTAACACGCTCTCATTCTCATCGCCCATCAGCGCCTGGTTTTGGCCGGCACCCCATTGCTCCATCAATGCAAGTCATTCTGGAACTGAAAATAATGAAAAAAGATGAGTTTTTTAAAAGATGCAAATTTTAAACGCTTTAAAAACCCATGACCCACCCTTTTGCCTAATTTTTGCAACATTATCACAAGCCACAATCCTCACATTTTTTTTGTGTCGAAATATGTGCGTGCATGAGATGCATGTGCTGCACCCATATGGAAAGTTAAGCATTTTCTTTTACAACAATTATGCGTTGGCCGGTTGTGCTTGGCGGGCAGAAGGTGTAATTTGAGGCAAGAATCAAAGGAGGGATTCTAAATCTGAAACAAATAGTCAATAATTAAATATCAAACATGCTTGTTTTGGGGTTCAAGCTCTTATAAAGATGGAGGTGGATTGCTTTACTTAACTAGCTACAGTTTTGTAAGAATATGCGCCTCTAAACATTGCCTCAGCTATTTGAATCCACATACCATCACTTCAAACACCCTTCTGTAAAACAGGGGTCAGTAAGGATTTTCAAATTGCCAATTTTTTTTTTTGAAAGAGGGCCGACATCCACAGTAATGGTTACTATGCCACCAATGAACTACTTAATGCCCAGATTTTAGGAGTAAGCTATTAATCAGCTTTTTAAGCTACTCAATTGGCAACATTTAGAAACTTAAGCATTTCAAATTGAAATGAAACAAAAACAAAATTGTATCGCCTGTTCAAATTTAGGAAAGTGCCAAATGGGTGGCCGGATAGCCTACTTAGACCTTGTCCAGTTCTCACCCTAGATATATGATGCAATCGGCAAAATGATGGTACAATACCAAACTGCATGTTCCTGAAAAGCTGACCAAATTGAATCATTTACTTCCTGTTTAAAAGATGCTTAAACCAACACTGGGAGGAAGAGAAAGCGTAAAGGAGATGGGACATCCAAAGTGGGATTCAACCGGAGGCCCCCGGTTTCTATGCCCCATCCCCTGATCAGGGATGGCAAGCCACGGCTGGGGTGTCGTGAACATGGAACGCAATTTTGTGCCATAAGTGTGTTTGTATGAGACATCTTGCATCTTCTTGGACTTTGAGGAAATTTACACATTGATATTAAAAATGAGTTCAGGCAATAAAATGGGCAATGTTTTGTGGTGTTGACAAAAATGCAGCCCCAGATGATTGTGTGGGCCTCCAGAATCCCTTCAGCATGTGCTATTTGGTCAGTACTTCGATTTTTCCAAGGTACAGCCAGTGCTAGAGCATGCATTAAAGACCGTTCAACAGGTTCGACAGTTGTTGTGCCTGTTTGAATAAACACAAAATAGTATACCCTGTTATGTATGGCATGCAGGGGTAGCAGGTAGCAGTAGCTACAACAAGGGGGCAAGTCAAAAATGTTGTTTCAAAATTTATGGATCCCTATTCAAGACAAAATAGTCAACACCCTTAAAACTTTGGTGTACAGAGCTAGCTTCTAAAATGAGGGGATCAAATGTCTTAATTGATAAACTATTTAATTTTTTGTGCCAATCCTCAGAAATGAACCTATGACTCCAAGGCACGTGTTAGCGCTACCTGATTGCGTGCCAAGTTCTAAATAGATAGCTTACCGAACTAAATCACGAGAATGGGCGAAGATTTGCAAGTCCTGTGGCACCATGCCAATACATTTTCAATCAATAATTGGCATTGACTTTAACAATATTCTACCTAAACTGTTAATATATTTCACAGGGGGGCATTTGTTCATGATTTTTATGCTTAACATTTCTGTGGCATTTGAATTCATGGTTCGCCGCAAAACATACCGGTAAAATTGCAAATGGTGCATCGCAGGGGAGTGCCCATCGTGTCTTTGGCGTTTGGGTCAGACTCCTCTATTGTGTTTCGGTGGGGGGTTAACACTCCTCCGCACAGCGAGTCTGTTTTGCATTTCCAGCATGGTGCTAGTACATTTAACCCACTTATACTCCTGGGTGGAGAGAGGTAAGTGACCATAGTGGCCTTGCCCAAGTGCCACAACACATGGGCACAGTGGGGCTCAAAACACCAACAACCCTTATGATTATGAGGCGAGCGCTGATCCAACTGCACCATATGTGCCCCTCTACCTGTACCAGGTCACATTTGTGGGGATTTTCAATTGCTTGATTTATTGCTTGTAAAAAGCAAATAAAATTAAACAACACGAAGAATTGCTTGAGCCACGCATAGTTGACTACTAAACAACCTAGTGCTTTTGAAAAAAATTTAAAAGTCAGATTTGGTCAAACATTTTAAAAGGATCATTTGGTAAACCAATTCAGAACACATTCAACATGACAAATGCCATCAAATGAGTACAAACAAGCCTAGTATTACGATCCGTGGGTTTGACGGTGTCCTCAAGGATCTACCAGGGTCAAAGGCTAACCACAAGGAAAGGAAAGTATTCACTGTGTTTCAGTTGTGAAAAGGGGACATTTGTGAAATTTGAGGGTGCGACTGCGCCCCATGCTTATGGAAGTACCATGTACGCGTGCGTCTTTCTATCCTCGCGTACATTCACAAGCACTTGCTAGGTGTCTGGAAACGTATACGGTCTTATTCGCAGAAAATTTTTCAGTAAGCGTAGGTTCAGAGTGTTTTTACAGTTCCCACAAATGTAAAATTAGAATATTTATGGTCTTACAGTAGTAGAAACTTACTATTGGTTTATGGGCATTCAGGGACAGAGAGAAGAGAAAAAAACCCAAATTTTGAAATTGAATATTTGATAACAAATAGGTATCAAATTAAAGCGAAAGTCTAAAGTTTTCCTGATTGAACTTAGGTTTTCAATTTTGGACACCTGTAACCTTGTAACTGTAATTATGAAATAAACATGATTTTTTGGTTAAAAAAATGTCCAAAAATAAGGCAATAAGATAAAGCCATGAAATCACAAAATTACTGTAATTGATTGTTATAAATTATCATAATAGTAACTTTGGACCATTTCCAACCAACACAGCAGTTGTTTTTAGGTTGTTAACGTAATTTGTTCGCATTAGCGACTTGAATTTGGACAACGGTTGGAAAAATGTCAACCACTGTTACCGAAAAAAATGCATATTTTTAGGATATTTTCAAAAAATACACATGCATGAACTTATTTACTTTTTCTTAAAACACGTGGTTCATATGTCTACCAATGCAGGTTTTGTATGAATTTTATTATATTGTTTGTGTTTTATATCAAAATGAAATTTGTCACACTGTTACTATTCGGTAACAGTGTGACGGTTAACAGTGTTGGGACATCCCATTGAAATACACAGGCTCTTTAAGTTGAAATCCCTTGCAATTGTTTTGAGGTTACCAATGCCATAAACACTTAAAGTGCACTGTGCCAGAAAGTTGAAGTGATGGACCAGAGTCTTAACTTTAAATGTCATGTTATTGCCAATAAGGCTATATATGACTATTAAGAAACCAATCATTTGCCTATCCTCAATGCCATTGATAATGACCCCACAACACCATAGTCACAAAGTGAGCATCATTTAGTTTAACCCTGCTGCAGCAAAGTGTAGTGTGCCAATTAATTACAGCTCCACTTGTCTGGTTGCAAACTCAGTACAACAGAAAAAACACTATGCATATGCTTCCAAACCTCATCCAAAATGCTATTAACTTATAACCCAAACCCTGGGTACCTGATGTTAAGGTCCCATGGCCCGGCGGTCGCTAATAGCCTCATCCCCAGAACCCCCAGATTTACCCGGAAGTGGTCAACAGAAGAAAAGCTACGATTTTTCTCATTCTATCTATCAAATCTTAGACGCCAAGGATGTTTGGGTTGGGAAGTATGAGCTGAAAATTTGCCCCATTTTAGTCGACCAATATTAATTTTACAAAGCACTCTATGGGCTTACAAAAAAACGTTTCTTAGCTCGCGCATCAAAATGGATTGGAAATATCGGCGCGAAACTTTACAGATGGGGCCTTTTGGAGTGAAGGTAATCTATCAAGATGAAAACTTCTATGCCTAATTCGGGCCATCCCCTTTAAGTTATGTAACAACCTTTTACAGATTATGTAACTTACATAGTAGACTGAACTAGATTTGTACTGTTTTGGTTTTTTGCAGTTTTATACATTTGTGTACATTTGTGACATTAAAAAAAACAAAGTGCATGTAGAATTAGCATAAAACTTGTACCTGCTAGTGCCAAATGCTCAACTTTCTATCTTGGGCAATGTTGTATGTGTACGAGCAGTTCCTATGCCTAGAGAAAATTGTTAGGGATGCTCAATGGAGTAGAGACATTTTCACACTAAAAAATTCATCTACAATCATTTCTGACTTAATGTATCCATATTTCCGAGTGTAGTTTATGCAATTCAATTTAAAATATTGATGTTGTCCTATATTAGGGTGAGCGCTTCTGGTCTTATCATTTGCAGGGCAGTTTAGGATATCTGCTAATGTTACAGACATGCAAAAATCTAATTTTGATCTTTTTTGTTCGATTTTCTGATTAGCAAAATCACTAAGAGTGCCTTTAATTTATAAAAAAAAATAATACTGGCGAGGTAATGAAATAGCAAAACTTAAAATAGTGAACGTAGGAATGTATCAGATTTTTAATGTTTGCCAATTTGACAAACAGTCGAAATTTGACTTTGTGCAAGTTTAGTAACCTTTATTAACAATTTCAATGTCACACTCTTACGAATGAAGATTTTAATTTAATATTCATTTGTTTTACATGGTGTTTTACTAAAAGATAACGTGGAATCAATTGATAACATAGACACTCAAACAGGCTACTATTACCAAAATAAATATACCCCAATTCAGAATTTCTTCCACATCGCACAAAAACGGGAAATGCAAAATTTTTAATTTTTTTATATCTTTATTAATTTTAATTAATTTTTAATTTTTTAGTTTTTATATTATTATTAGAAAAGGTTTTTTAATGTGTTAGTTACCAAAAACTTACCAGTGGACTAAAGCTGTACAGTATCAATATTATGGGGCTATGAAAATATTGGAACTTAACTTGCCATATGATGGTACAACCTTTTGTCACACTGTGACCGTCACACTGTTACCGGACATGAATGCATTCATGACGCCATATTTTTAATAATCCTCAACCAATTTTTAATTGAAAGATATCAAAGGAAACCTAAAACTATACCCAATATCATGCATACAAACAAAATATTGTAGCATTTGACAATTCACAGGGTTTTGATGGTATGTACCAGTAAGAAATTCATAGGGACTTTTGGCGTCACACTGTTACCGAGGCTATTATTGATTAATAATTAAAGAACGAAACTGTTGTAAATATCAAAACATCACTGAAAAGGTTTGTTGTTGCACTAGTTGATTAGGTGTAACCTTTGTTTGAAATTTTAAATTTAAATGTGTCTGAAATTGATGACTGAAATTGTGATATTTTGTAATTGTGTCACACTGTTACCGTGGAATTGCCCTTATGTAGAAGCTGCAGTAAGAATAACATTTTCACAACACATGCTACAAAATAATTGCACACATATTGAGTGGTTTCATTGGAAAAATGTTATTTACATGACACTTTCATTCATACCGGTCGTATCCCATAACATGTTGCACACCAGTGGAAATTTTTAAATAGTGCAGGGTCAGACCATTTTTTTTTGGTCAAATAATTTAGCTTTCCTCGGAACCTCTAAATGTGCTCAATAAATATTTTACAGCAAATATTGTATTCTTGGTAGGGATTTGTGCTTATTTTACAGCAAATATTTATGTTATTCCAGTGGTTATTCTTGGTAGGGGTTTTCCTCATTTAGGAACAGGATCTCACTATGCAACATGTTGAAGACCTTGAGCATGGAAAGCAAACTTTGTCCTTATGTTCACCTGTAACCTAATCGTAATTGTTACTTGTATGAGAATTGCATAACTTCCTTCCATACCTGGTTGTGGCCTTCAGTTTGAAGGTAAGCCCATTTTCATGTTTGAACCACTTAACTATTGAATTGGGAGCGTGACAAGATTAGCCGAGAGCACCTGTTCTCAATACAATTTAGTGTAAAATGAAAGTGAGCACTTAAAGGTGCGTGTTCCGATCGTCTTTGGGACCCCCCCCCCGGATTTACCCAGTAGTAGTATCGATTTTGATATCAGATGAAAGGTCGTATTTTTCTCATTGTCGTCCTGAAATTTGAGCCCTCAAATCCATTTCATTCCCAAGATATAAACGAAAAACCGCCGTTTTCCCGTTTTAGTGGTTATAACCATCAATATTAGCACAGTATTGAATATAGGGCTTTGCATCATACATTATTGCATCTACCATCAAAACCACAAGTTTGTTTCCCACGGTACTTGATGGGATGTGCAAGTACCAGGCTCTCATATAAAGTAGAGAACACAATACACATAAATCGGAACAACCACCTTTAAACCTCAATACTTCAATTGCAACAAATGAGGTGTCAATATTACCATAATGAAACATTCTTTGGTGTTTTCAAGTACTAAGAGCGATTAATAGTTTTTGAAGTTACAGGTGTATTTATGGACCAGGTTACTTTTGTTAAGTTTTTAAGTGTTACTATATTCATCCTAATAAGCAATTGGTAGCTCCCCAACTTTTCAATTAGCTAAACCACCCACCCACACATTTTTTTTGCTTCCAAAACTAATAAACTGCTATAATTCCTTGCTAAACATCAAAACTACTGTTATTGGAAAGTGCAGCAAAGTGCTTTTATGTCAAATATTGCTTAAGATTTTTTTTAATGTATTGCAAAAATGCAAGTATTTCTAAATTAGAATTTCGCGGTTCTCGGCTTTCGCGCTCACTATATTCAAAGAATATAGCTGTGGGCCACTCCATGACCTTTGACCTCAGCACAAGACCTTTGACCTCATCAACATATGAGGGATACCATGATGTACCTATGACACAAGTTTGGTTCCAATTGAACTTGCAAGTTTTCCATTGAGGTCAATTTTACATTTTTTTCCTATTTTTGAAGTTGACCTCACATGACCTTTGACCTCATCAACATATGAGGGATCCCATGGTCCCTCATAGAAGTTTGGTTCCAATTGAACTTCAACTTTTCAATTGAGGTCGATTTAAAAAAAACTTAATTTAGTGACACACACATACATCCACACACACACACATACACATACATACACACGCACAACGGATTGCTAAGTGGTCCTGCCAGCTATAGCTGGTGGCCCACAAAAATGCAAATTAGTGAAATAACATTAAAAATAAGTTTAACTTATCAACTACAAGTGATAGGGAGGTGTCACAGGATAACTGCCCTGAAATAACTTTCTGGAGCAATTTTGGGGTGAAACTGAAGTCATAGAGGGGGTCATTCCATGCCAATTCAACAAATCGAGTACACCATCACCTCATGGATTTCTTTTTTTGGTGTATTGAAAGATATTCATGAGAAACTGAAATTCTGAAAATTTGAGCTCTGTACCTCTTTGTTTCACGCTACAGCAATTTTAAATTTGAGGGGGGTCACCTCAAAAACATGTAGGCCTACCGGTGTGAAATTCAATATTCAGAGGGCCATAAGTAAAGAACTACACCCCTCAGATCCTTCAAACTTGGCATTCTGGATAACCTTTTGCTGCAGATTGCAAATATGTGAACAGAAAAAATGCACCTTGTCCTTGCCCCAATTTAAAATAACAGGGGGGTCAAAAATGGCTCCAAAACCACTCGGACCATACTTTGGGGGGCCCATAAGTCCAAGGGTAGAATTTCGTAGCAGAGTGCGAGAATCAGTCTTGATTCGCAAAAATGAATTTGCGGGAATCATCTAATTCGCTACTGTGTTAAATACTAAAGTTTACGAGAATCAACATTGATTCCCGCAAATCAATTGACGAGAATCTTTGCGAGAATCGATTCTCGGATTCTCGCCAAAATTCTAGCCCTGAAGTCAAAAAGTAAAAGTGATAAAACTTCCAAATTTAAACTGGAGATAGCTAATCTTAAATACTACCCTTGTGTACAATCTTATACTTATATCAGCTTTGTTGGAAGAGATATAGCTGTCGCAAAAAGTAAAAATTCCAATTTGACCTTGACTTGGCCCCCCTAAAAACCAATGTCAGACATTCTGCACCAAATTCTGCTTGAAATATGTTTGAGGGGGGTCCTTGCTTAATATTTTGGCAACGTTTCATTGTGGTGTCTAAGTGTCTTCTATAAGTAACTGGTCTTCAAAAAGCCCTACTTCATGTAATTCAGTTTTGAAAGAATTCCCATTGAAACACACAGGAAACCTGAACTTTGTAAACTGGGTATTAACTTGCACAGTTCACATTTTACTATATAATTCAATTAGTATAATTAAAGTATTATAAATTCCTTGCCAAACAAGACACCAAGCTGAAATTTGGTCCATACCTAGATCAGATGCTAATAAAGTGATGATATTGATTTCAATTTCATTGTTAGAGTTCTTCAAGGCCAAACTTGGATTCAAAGTCTTAAAACTGCACTTGAATACCCAGGTTGCAAAGTTCAGAATTTGGTGTACATTTCAATGGGAACTTTGTCTGATATTAGTTGAAAGTTTAGATTCTTTGAAGCCTGTTTACCTACATATGGCAGTTAGACACCATGTTGAAACTTTGCACACAACTTCAGCAGGGGCCCCTCTTAACCATATTTCAAGCAGAATTTGGTGCATAATGTCTGACATTGATTTTTAGGGGGGGTCAAGTCAAGGTTAATTTGGACTTTTGCGTTTTGCGGCAGCTATATCTCTTCCAATAAAGCTGATATAAGTATAAGATTGTACACAAGGGTAGTATTCAAGATAAGCTTTCACCAGCCCAAATTTTTAAAGTTATATCACTTTTACTTTTTGACTTATGGGCCCCCAAAGTATGGTCCGAGTGGTTTTTGAGCCATTTTTGACCCCCTGTTATTTTAAATTGGGGGCAAGGTGCATTTTTTCTGTTCACATATTTGCAATCAACAGCAAAAGGTTATCCAGAATGCCAAGTTTGAAGGATCTGAGGGGTGTAGTTCTTTACTTATGGCCCTCTGAATATTGAATTTCACACCAGTACATGTTTTTGAGGTGACCCCCCAAATTTAAAATTGCTGTAGCGTGAAAACGAAGAGGTACAGAGCTCAAATTTTCAGGATTTTAGTTTCTCATGAATATCTTTCAATACACCAAAAAGGAAAGAAATCCATGAGGTGATGGTGTACTCGATTTGTTGAATTGGCATGGAATGACCCAGGGCAATTACAAAACAAGCTGGACATGAACCCAATCCTAGCTTTGATTCTCTTCCCCTAAATCAGCCCATTTCTGTTTTACTACCCTCATGAGAATCGCCAAACCGTGCCCCAGAAAAGACACATGACTATGTCGCATGAGTAAAACCAAAGCTTTGGTAAAACATAGTCAATGAACAAGATAAGGACAGCAGACAGTTATGCTTATTACTATGCAAAAAGTCACATCAATGTCATAGTCAACATCAGGAAATTAACTAAACATGGGTTTTCAAATCCAATTTGCAAACCTAGATTTGGCACGAAATCAGTCACCGCAGTGAAGCTGACAGGCCCTAGTGGCACGGGACATTTTCCCTTAGGTTTCATTAATACCCATATCTATGACACGCCTTGCATGACTGAACATTTTTCTTTGTTTTGAACTGTCAATGATGTCGATGAACTTGCATATTGGCACAAACACGACAACCAAAGGTATGTTCATTGTAACAAACAAACTTGGATCAAAACAAAAAGTCAAAATTTGATAAAACCGTTCCATTAATTTGGTCTTCAAACAATCATGGATCATTTTAAAATATATCAAATTGTAGGAAAGACTATGTAAGTGAAAATGACCGGTTTGATTTCAAAAATGTAATTTTTCCCCAACAGTATCCTCCCAACTATGTAAAAAATTCCAAAGGGTGTGTAAGGAAGAATGCTTGCTTGAATTAGTGTGTAAATCATGTTGTAAATTAAGAGCATTACAACTACCAGACAGTTTTGATATTTAACCAAAGTGCACAACACTGATCACATTACTAATGATGATGTGTTTACCATTCATTGCCGCTGCAATGATCCGTGCAATTCTTTTTTTTTTATCTCCACGACTACTTTTAGATGTTTCTCATGATAGCATCATCGCATGTTTATGATTTACAATCAGAAATGCCACTCAGTACCATTCAAAAACATGAACCTGGCAAAAAAGAATTTATAGCTAAAAGCAGGGCTCGCACTAAGGATTTTTATTTGTGTATCAATTTTTGCAACAGCTCTGTTGATAGAGCAAACGTAGGTGAAAAATTGTTACACAATCTTAAAATTGCATAGCAAATGGCAGAAAATGTGTAGCAAACTGCTATGCAATACCAGCTATTGCAAGCCCTGGCTAAAAGCCCATAATGGTCTGAAAATACATAACATGAAAAATTGGACTAGCTAACAAAAACCTGAAAAGCAGCTTTCAGACTAAGATTCTAAGAAAATTATTGCACAAGCAAGCAATAACAGCATTACCTATTCCACCAGAAGATAAATGTGTAGGAATCATGCAAGTTCACTCCGGCAAGTTTAAATTTAAAATTTGTCCGAGGTTATTTTGTTCTTGGGACTTATTCTCAGCAAAACACAGGTGCTTGCCAATTATACATGTCTAAATATTGGTGATATCAAACTCAAACATATCTTTCAATGGGTAGTCAAGGTTTACATGTGCACCAGGAATGTTCAAAGCAACTTTAAATATGACAGCACTCAAAAAGAGAACATTATGATACAATTTTCAAATTCTACCAGCTTACGAAAGTGAATAAGGTGTCAAAAATTATCCAACTACTGAGAATGGTGCAATTTGCATTTCATGCTGGTTCCCCAACCAAGATTTTGTTGGGCGATGGGCTGGCTACGAGTGCTGTGATGTAGTTTTGACATCCCTGGCATTATACTCAACATTCACTCAACTTTGTGGGGTACATTACATTAAGATTTCGAAAGTGCAAGGACTCAAAATAAAGTTGGTCCCTTTTTAGGTCCCGAGGTCTGCAAAATTCTTGCAGGGGATTCATTATTTTCCCACCTGTGAAAGCCCCAAAGGCTTCAACTATCTAAGCAAACCAAAATATCATATTGGGCCTTTTAAAATTAAAGGCCTTGCTATTTTGATTCCAAATGGGAACTTTCTTATTTTGAGCCCCAAATACAAGGAAATCACAGGGGTACTTCATACATAAGAGAAAGAGCAAAAGTGTCAAAATGCATGCAGTCTGCAACACTCATTTGAGCTAGTACACATAGCTGCAAGAGAGAAGGGGAAAAAGAAACAAGTAAAATGTTACCACTGCAGCCCCAACCGGTGGTTGTTTCTCTGGTGCCGATCCGTTAGGTACGGAATCGTCTGGTGCCATCTCTATTATATCCTAGTGTACAGAATGGCAAGAAAGTCAAGGAGATGATTCAGTACTAGTTAATGGAAAAGTTCCGATCAAATCCGTGCATAAAAACAAGACGACTGATATTCAGCTTAAAAAATCGCAGTAAAAGAAGTTTATTTTGCTCAAAGAAGATGATTGGTTTGAAAAACGGTTGTGCGTTTACTTAGACAAACCAATTTTCCAGTTCCTCACTGGTTTGTTAGTGATGTGCGTACTAAATGAAACCCTGTCAATCACATCCTATATAGCCACTATCATTACCGGTTAACCTCCTGCAAAGTCTGCTCAATGGCACTTCCCACAGCACAGATACCTATCATGGAACCCAGTCTGTGCAAATCCCACTCAATCTCACTCGTGACTTTGGCTAGATGCCATATGAAACTTGGTACACCAGAACCCATGGAGATTTTCTGAATGGAGGACGTTCTAATCTGTTCTAATAACCACCTGGGCAAAGCTGTGTATACATTTAACCTTTGATCATTTCAACTAAAGCAAGTCTTAAGATAGCATAGCCATTTAAATGCCTGGTGAATCCTCAGTGTAAGCTACTGACAGCGTCTAGTTCCCTGTACATCTTCAATGGAAAACGACGCTCTAGGATATTAGCACTGAATGATAATGCCAAGTTGGGGATCATAGAGATGTTTTAATTGAGGCTCTGTCAAGTAGTTTTTCCGGGTGACTCCTACTGTTAAAATTAACCATCCACTGCGGTTTTAATGATCAATAACATTGGGAAGTAGAGGATATTCATAGAGGAAATGCAACAGTTCCAGGTTGGAGGTAAAAAGTTTGCAACTTCATCAAATGTGCTACAAAATCTCTTTAAATGTGGCAAAGGAACATTCTTACCTTCTGGCCAGGCAGGGCTAGAATTTTGGCGAGAATCGATTCTCGCAAAGATTCTCGTAAACTGACTTGCGTGAATCAATGTTGATTCTCGTAACTTTAAAAACTTAACACAATAATGAATTAGAAATAGATGATTCCCGTAAAATTTGTTTTGGGGAATCACGACTGATTCACATACACAGCGACGAATTTCTTCCCCTGCTAGGGGAACACAAAACAAGCAGAACTCAAAAGTAATTCTATCCCCACTCCCACCAGATGATACCTTAGATGATCTTTGACCCTTTTGAAGCTCCATTTCAATTCTTGAAATCATACATAAGATGACTGAAAACAGTAGGGTTAACATGATGCATCCTGCTCAACATTTTTTGCACGTAGGCCTATATCTGGCCATCCACAGTAGCAGTGCTACAAGGGGGGACAAGGGGCATTCCCCAAAAAAAATTCCAAGTTATGGATAACAGTCAAAATAGCTATTTCTCACATGCTTTGCAGGCATTTCAGGATTAATTCAATTTGTCTTTTTACCATTAAAATAGCCATTTCCTATGCGAGAATGCAAAGCACGCATTTACCTATTTTTGCCTGTACGTAAAATTTCACTTCACCTTTCCACCTAAAAATTCTTTCCTATTTTGCCCCCCCCCCCCCAAAAAAAATGATCCTGGCACCATAGTCCTGAAATACTTCAAAGGGACAAAGCTAGCATAAATGCAACTGGAATTTAATCCAAAGCCTTCATTGTATGGTATTGAAATCCTTGAAAGTTTTATTGGTGGTGGAAAGTATTTCTGATCTTTATGGATGCAAGCTGTGACAGAAATTAGGCAGATTTGTAAAATTATGTATGCACTCATGACCAATGCTTTTCAGTAGCTAGCTGGTTTCAATGTCATTTAATGTTTGCCCTTTATTCCCCAGAAGGGTGGGGTATTGGGTGTCAGGTGGAACCTTTCCAGCTATCCGCACACCTGGAGCATGAACATTACACCTTGGTGTGAAGGCCATCATACTGGCACAATTTGATTGACCTGTTTTTCATTCTTTTCTTTTGTTCCACAAAATTGTTTCTAAGTAATTTGATGTTTTCTCTGTGAACAGACCTGTAACAAGGGGTGGGCAGTGGGGATTCCCTGAATTCCCAAAAGTCCTTGAAAACCTGTACTTTAAGGGCAACCCTAATTTGAGACATAAAAGTAGTCTTTACCCATGCTCATGCTGGTTTAGGCCAAACCTTACACCCAGTATTTACACTATTATGCATTTGTCCTAGTACCAGGTGAGAAAGTACTTGATGCTTTATCCTTATTCTTCCAAGGCCAATGTGTCTAGACTTGAAAGGGACCAACTCAAGAGGCTGGGGATGGTCTTGTGCCTCTGTCAAAATGGTCCGTCACTCGGGGTTTTGCAACCTTGCATTTTTCACCTTGGCATATATGCTTTTTCTCCAGGAAACATTGTTTTCAGTGCTTTTATGTTAATGCATCTGTTGTGGATATTGAATTATCATGTAGGCTAATATTTTGAAGGAACTGGGTCACACTTTGCAAAGGGGGGGGGGGGTGAGGGAGACTTCATTCAGAAGGGGTGTGCAGTTCTCATTTCAAACTAAGGAGCTTGGGACTGACTGTCTCCCTGAATTAGTTAGTCTTCAAAAGTTCTGAAATTGAGAAATTTGCAAACTAAAATTTATCTTTTGAGGCACAAATATTTCCCAAATGGAGACCTTTTAAAACTGAATACTTCAACTGGGGATCTTAAAAAAATCTAGAGATGCACAAACAGGGGGTCTTAAGGGCTGCACATACCTGTACCACTCCCCCCCCCAAAAAAAAATGCAAGCTTTATCATTGTTGTGAAAGGCAACTCATAAAACTAATGATGGTAGGCTCATTTTTGTCCATTTTTTTAAAAGTTTAATATTTCAAATCTTTTTTTAGGTGTATATTTAATGAAATGATGGGATCCCAGCATAAATTTTGATTAACTTAAGAAGCATTAAATGATCCTCTGGCAACTGCAAGTAAAGCAACAAATTGCATGGGTTATGAGTAACTTGACTGCACCTCATATCATGAAATTCGGCACTCCAACAGGAATCCAAAATATACCAGCATTCCATATCAAGAGGAAACAATAACCAAAATGGCTGGTTAAACTATATTTCACCAACAGCTGATGCAGGGACAGAACAGCTGGGGCAGATTTTACTTGCACTTTGGCTTTTTGAATGTCAGGGGAAAATCTAGGGGGAATCAAATGTTCTTGATCTATAGTGTAGTAGATAACCATAAGCATCGTGCACTTCTGGACAAAAGCATGAAACTTGGCACAGACATTCCTTGGGGTGCACAAAGCAAACTTAAAAGGGGTGCCCAAAAATCGGACCTCATTAATGACGTCATATGCCCCGCCCCCTTTTTTGCATATTGCTTAATTATGTCAAAATGGGAATTCCTCAGAAACCTATCATGTGTGGTATCAAATTAAAGCCTGGAACATAAAGATTGTCTTAAAGATACTTTTAGTAGGGTATCTTATCATTTGGGGTCATTATAGGTCATTAAAGGTCTCGAGGTCATTTGAATGAAATTTTACCACATGTGTGGTATCAAATCACCAAATGGCGTGCATACAATAAAGGGCAAGTCCATAGTTATGTCAAACAAATTTTGACATTGTAAAAAAAGAAATATAACCAAATAACTTGATTTTGTTCATATCAAATGTAAATACGATGTAGTTTCATGAACGAAGAGGCATATTCAAATTTCACAAATTGATTTTGTTGGATATTACAAAAAGTGACATGGCTGTGACGGTACATTCCCCCCCAAAAGGCATTATCAAGCACCTTGTTCTACTTTTTGATGTATTTAAAAACAGAGATTGCAATTGAAAGTTGGTAATAACTTCTTGATTTGTCTTTTTAAGAAGTGTTCATTATTAAGAAATCATGATTATTTCTGGTGAGGATGTCAATGGACAAAACATTCTGCAACGTACGTCCACAACGGTTATCATGGGAAATTTAAACCCTAAAAGATGACAGCTTAACCTTTTGATTTATCTTTGTTTTTTCTTCAGCGTAATCCCCTAATGTGTACAGATCTGTTAAAAAAAATGAATAAAGTTGTTTTGCAAAAAGGGGACTGTTACTAAAACATGAGTAACTCAAAAAGTACACTTTGTGTGTATGTCCAAAAGGGGGGGGGGTTTTTATGACTTGTCTGCAAACCAAGAATGTGATTGGAATTTAAATTTTCAGGTCTAATTCTTTGTCGAGTTCTACTTCAAATACAAGTGCCCAAAATTCAAAACCTGAATAATTTGGAGTTCTGGGTCCGAAGTCACTGGATACATTTCCATGACAAGGCACACAAATTCCAGAGCAAAAAACTCCTGTGGCGAGTGGCGAGCCAATTGCAGTTCACTAAGCAATAGAGGTAATTTCCTGCAAAGCCATTTACTTCAGCAGTTCTCTTTACATGGATATTGCAGGTGGCAAGGTCTACATAGGTTCAGGAGTTGTGTGAAACATCCTGAAGTAGTAGCTAGCAGTCCAATCAGAGCCCTTAAGAAGTGGAGTTTTTTGATGCGCATGCTGGAGCGGAGAACTTTATATAGCCTTTTTTGATAGCCCAGTCGAATGTCTCAAAATGCCCTCAGATATTTTCAGGAAACGGAAACAATTTTATGCATGGGAAAATTGAAATCATTATGGTCCTGGTCAAAGACCAGGGTGCTAGTGCTTCCCGGCACTCTGTGTATCGTACGGAAAGTCTTGGTGATAGCGAGTGCAAATCAATTTATCACATTCAAGAACTATATATGAAATCAAGAATGATATCACAGTTTGGAAGGTTGGGATTTTGATCATCATGTTCAAGATGTGCCTTTATGCACTGAAAGTCTGTAACATACGGTATATTACATTCCTCAAAAGCCCAATTCTCTCGTCTTTGAATTGTATTTATGAATGACAATGACGGCTGTAGCACTACCCGGTCGGTGGGGTGAATAATTAAACTGCCCTTGACCAGGTTACATCATGTACAGTCTCAAAATATAGAAAAAAGGATCCATCAAAAGTAGTTGAGAGCTGAAAAGCATTCCGTTCAAGCTTTGTCCAAGTATAAAGTGCTGAGACTTGATGCATGGTTGCGCCAGGCCTTGTCATGGGAAGCTTTTCAGAAGTGAATGACAGTTTCAAAACACGGCCAATACCTGCTTCTTACAAGAAATGTTCCAACAAGATCCACCAAAAATGTTGCCCACTCATGTTCCACAGCACAGAGCATTTCTTATGTGGAGGCAAAGCAGTGTGCTGTACTGCTGTTGACAGTCACAAGGAAACTCTCAAAATCTGCTCTTTCATTGTTTTATTTTGTTCGTTTGTCTTTTTCTTAGAGATTTCATTAATTATGTGCAGATTCTGCGACGTGATTTTCTACAGTTTTGGGACATAGGAAAGAAATGCCGTGCTTCACGTATTATCCTGTTTTAAGGCGGGTTTCTGTGAATAGTTTGGGGTACCTCGTAGCAGTTCGATAAAGTGTCAGTCAAATGGTATTGGGCTCAATTGTTTTACAAGATCCCCTTCAAAAATTCCTACCATATCGGGGTATCTGGTAGAACTCCTGACACCATCCTAATTTTTATCCAACGTTATTGTGTTCATTAATGCAAATTTCTAGATAAATTTGAACATAATACAAGCCTTTTTTGGACAGGAAAAGTCAAGTGGAGGACTTTTTTCTGTTTGGACCATCATTGTGTGTAGTGCTTTTTGTATTCATTCTATTATTTTATTTTTACTTGATATAATTATATGACATTTTCTATTTTGATGAATTACCTTTACCCTACTAAAACTCATCTGTATTACAATACGTTATGATCTTGGAACTCAAAGCTATTAACTTTTAAAATCTTATAATTTTGAAATATTAAAAAAAGAAAAATATTGATTTTAAATATTATTATTCAGTTTTAAATTGTTTTTTTTATTGTATTCATTATTTGTTGTGTTGTTTGAAGGAACAAATTGAAAATGGAATGCCATGCGCCATTTCACATGATTTTGAAGCAAGAAATTTTTAAGCTATTCCCAGTCCCTTGCCCCACTGACCGGGACTTGCCTTGAAAATCGGCAACCATCAACCTGGTACAAATATTAGCCATGTATTGACCTTGTTATAAATCTCTGCAAGCACCCAATATTATGCTTTATACATTATATAATGTAGTATTAAATTCCACTTAAAAACAACAGCTTTTCACAAAGATTTACCAACAACGGCAAGATATAAACATTCGGGATTTATAGTTTTAGTGTTAATATACTGCAAAAATTGACTAATAATACAAAATTAAAAAAAGCGACTCTGTGTGGAATATGTAGGGAATCAGGGGGCAAAGTTTGTACCGGGGTAAACATGTAATTGTTCGAACTTAATAAGGTTATTAGGTCGACAGTATCTGTGATCTAGGTTTTATTACGATAGGCACATAACAGTTCTAGTTCATCCTGGGTAAAATTTTCGGCAATTTGCTCCTTTTAAACTGGTTTTAACATTTGTTTTTTTTTTTTTTTTTTTTTTTTTTTTTTTTAAGTTTTTTATATCATGTATATAGATTCTTAGTTTGACAGTTCAATATAGAATTAGAGTTATAGTTAGTGACCTCACCCATAGCCCCAAGTCACATTTGCAGTCTAATTATGCAACGAATATATCATATATGGTGCACCAGTATATTTTGGGCTCATATACCAGTAGACCACTAATATTTATAACAAAAGGGTAAATCTTTTAAAAAATTTACACCTTGTGACCTTTGACGTAATCCTTGAAAGGCGATGAACATACTTTAAGGCTCATTTCGAAATTCCCATTTCAATATTTTGATGTTGTTAAACTTGCCCCCATATACTATTCTACTATTTGATTTTGGTAAACTTTTGAAGTTGTTCTTAAAGGTTTTCCCAATACAATTTTGGAGAAATAGTATGGTTTGCAATTAGTTATTAGTCATTACGTTTTCTTTAATTGGACTGGCCTATCAATAACCTGAAAATAATTGCAAGTGAATATGAATTGTTATTATAATTTAAAGGCAATTTATACACGAACCCTCAAGTTACGATTACTTGTGCCATACTAATAATACAAGGGGCGTGGTTTTGGTGTTTATGGAAATGATTATTGCAGTAAAGTAGTTTGTGTTGACTTCTCACATGCAATTTTCTCAACATAACCATAGGAGTGACCAATGGGATATCACATTTTGATTTTGGGGGACACCTTTGACACCAAACCTTAACTACGGTTATCAGCCACAATACTGGCCAATGGTATCGTATTTATGACCTTTAATGACCCCAAACTGACATCTGCTTACCAAATATTCAAATTTAGATCATTTCGACAATCTACAGTCTCAAGCTTTAATTGATACCAACTTGATATGATTATTGAAGTAATGATTTTAAACATTTACTCGAAATATGTATAAAAAAGGGGAGTTGGCCTTATGACGTCATATTGTGGTCGAATTTTGGGCACCCTTCTGGAAATTGCGTTTACCATTTACCCCAAGGAAGGTTTGTGCCAAGTTTCATGCCTTTGGTCCAGAATGTGCACGATTATTGGTGAAAATTAGGACTTATTTACTTCACTACTAACAGTGCCATAGGAGTATATGTACAACCTTAGATTTAAAATGTGAAAAACAAAACATACAAGATTGTGTTGTTTGAGTTAAACTATGTGGTCAGGGATTAAAAACAGAAATCGTATTTTGCATCTAGTCTAATGCCCTCAGGCAGCAACGGTTTGATTTTGGCTAAGTTAAGTTTCATGATCTATTTGTAACTTTAAAAATGTTCACCATTAGGTACACTATCAAAAATTAATCAGTTTATCGCAAAAAAAATTGGGAGTTAAGTTATCAGGTCATTTGACACCCACGCCACCACCCCTTTGCAAAAAAAGTTGGATCACCATCTCATTAACTTGTTTTTCCTGAAAGTTCCCATACCAAAAACAAGGAACAGGACTAATTCATTTGCCAAAAAAGCGAACAATGGAAATTTCATTTTTTAAATACACCCAAGAGGACCAAATACTTACACTAGTTCATAGATCAATCAATACATGTATCCTAGATATTATGTGTAATTTGCTATTATTATATAACACCTGTAGATTTAAATTTAGTTTTCAATGCCCTCAAGATACTTCAACCCTTATGAACATTAATCCAAACTGTGTGCAAAGGACGTTTGGACCTGGAGAGGTTAAAACATTTCCTTATCCCCGTATAACATTTAACATGTAGGTTTTCAGCAGTGTTTGTAAATGTAGGAAGTGAACCAAAACTCCACGAGCACAAATAATTCCCAAGCAATTCTACAGTGACCCTTGCCCAAGGCGACCTGTTTGTAAAAATGGAGCAAAATAGGTAATATTTCAGATTTCCTAGCAGGAAACATCCCTTTGTTTACATGTCAAAAAAATCCTACCTACCGATAATGAGATGGATACAGGCAATGGCCAGCTGCTGAAAATTATCTGACAAGAGTATTTTGCTGGCAGATCACAACCCCAGACTAGCATTTTGTAAGTTCAAACCGATAATCGGATCAGATATGGCCCCCCCGTTTCACAATTAGGCGCCACTTGTCAACTGAGGGTTAATTTTTCAAAGTGAGTTAAAAGTGTTTACTACTCGTTTTCTTCTTGCAAAGGCTACAGGTTTTCATAAAAAGACCTTGGCTAGCTTAATTGTCACCACCTCCAAATAAAATTCAAGTACTTGTTGTAATTTTGGGGCTTTTTGTTGAAAAATGAATTCAAAATTACAATTGAATAATGTACATGGACTTGTCCATTAGGGACAAATGGACATTGGGCAACAGAAAGTATTGCCACAGGCTTCCTCTAGGACAAATTTGAATAAACGGTGTGTTGATATTCACAGAGATATGGCAAATTCAAGGTATATTTTTATGACCAATTAAAAAGGAGAATTGACTACTAATAGTTTACTTCACATGAAAATAATCAATGTATGGCTTTGACAATTCAATGGTTTAACGCTCTGGAATAGGTAATAGGGACAAATATGCCAGATGGCCAGGATCTTAGTTTCGTTCTAAATAGAGATTGATATCAAATGTTTGTAAAAAGTTGGGATGTGTGTGAACATTTACAATTGTGAACGGACAATAATGAGGTTGAATAAAAGTGTTTCAACCAAAGAATCCTTGAAGATTTAACATTTTGAGTTCCTACAAAACACAGTAGAATATTTCCAAACACTTTTATTGGGAATCAGCCAGGATATTGACTAGTTTTAGGCGGTGATGTGACATGTCGTTCTTGTGAACGGACAATTGCTTCATTATGAGTAGTTGTTTAATCTGAAGAATTATGTTTATTCAGTCCAACTTAATTTTTTGACAAGAACCTATCACATTTTTAATTTTAAATGTTTTTCTGGCCTCTTGACTTCAAATTAGGTTTCATAAGCCCATGCATTAGGCAAGGCTAAAAGACAGTGTTATGAAAAAAATTTAAAATGGAAATGGTTCTGAAATACATCAAGCAACCTTAATGAATTATAAATATTAACCCATTACAATGTGAAAAAGCCAATCATACAAGTTAGTTGATGAGTAGGCATTTTTATCCAAAAACCTCTTTTGGCTGGACTTGTGACACATGGGTGTGAACGGACCACATTTAGTGGTCTGGCCATTAATTATTTAAAGAGCCATATAGGACCACATAAACTCATTGTGATTTTAGTGAACCAAATAGCTCTAACAAACAACTAAAATTGGTACACTAATGATATTTTATTTGAGTAATGAAAAGAAAGTGTTTTGGATGTGACGGCATGTGATGGATGTTGACAAAGAGTTGAACGGACCAAATTTAAAATTATTTTGCCCAGCCCATAAAGATGTATGATCCTAATGGTGGGTTTGGTACCATATAAAGCTCTTCCAATTGTATTTCAAAATTAATAGTTTACTAAGGGAATAAGTTTTTCTTGTTACACACCCAAATTCTACATTTAAAATATGGTGGATGTGACAAAATAAGTGCAAAGGACAATTGAGTGCTCCGCATCCATTTTGCTGGTAAAACCCCCCCCCCAAAAAATTAGAGTGAGCAATAACAACAATGTTAGTCCAATAATCTATGGGAAAATAAATTATTCATGGACAAATTTTTGTTAACAAGAAATAATTGATGTTTGTTTTAAGAACCACTTTAAAATGGGTGTAAAAGTGATGAACGACCAATGTTCACAATCCACACACTGATTTGCGTGCATAGTCATACTTATACATGACAAGCGTCTATTTCCTTAATTTTGATATTAATACAAAGTTGGGGACCACCCTTATTCTCCAAACAAAAATAAAGTAGAGGAATGGGAAAATGCGGGTTTGAAGAATTGAAGAATGGCAGCTTGACAAAAATGACCTTAATTTCCAGTTGACACCCGAATGGTCTTTTAGGCATGTTATGATATCACAACACCTAAAATTGTTGACAGGAGTCAAGTTGGTTAATCTATGGGAGGTAGATCCCATAGGAGGAATGGAAAAACCACATTAATGATACTCGATCCCATAATTTTGAACATGCTAGACTGAAAAGACAAATTCAAAAAGTGGCGCCCGATCATGAAATGGGCCATATCATATCGGGCCGATATTCCCATATCGGTAAAATATCGGATCGGCAAAAAAAAAGCGGCTTTCCTTATCGATATTTGAGAGAAACCAAAAATATTCAGCAGGCATCTCTTTTATGCGGAAATTTATGTTTTGGTTTGTTTTAAAATCCAATCTGAGAATTCTATTTTTTTATAATCAACAGAAGAAAATATCCTAATTGTATACATACTCAATGTGAAATGTTAATTTTTGTTAAGACTAACCCAACCCCCATACAGCTAAAAAAAAGAAAAGACAGCCAAATAGCTGTTAAAAAATTACAGTACCATACTTTTTTGTATTTAAATTTCCTTGGATCCACCCTATAGTTACCCATTGCATTAACCATGAAACTTATATGGGTTTGATTCAAAGAAATTGATAACACTACAACGTATGGTACTGTATTTTTTTACAGCTTTGGCTTTTCTTTCTTTTTTAGCTGATGGGGTTTCTGACAAAATTAACATTCGCATGTTCTTTGGACATTCAGATTTTATTTGTCTGCAATTAGGATGATTTTCGTCTTGTTGCATAAATAAAAAAAATACTAATTCTAAGATTGGATTAAATAACAAAACATCCTTTCAACATAAAAAGACTGCTGCCTGTGCTGACGTTTTGGTTTCTCTCAATATCGTAAGAAAAGCCATTTTTACATGTATTTTGATACTGATTTCATATAAACGCTAACAAATAGCGGATCCGGATATCGACCGATATTAAAAATGTAATATCGGTTATCGGATCGGAAAAAAAAGAAAAACAAAGTCCTTTCTTTGACCCCTAATTTTAGTACCAAACACCATAACATCCATGTACCTTTAAAGAGATGCCAGGCCTTCATAGTTAAGCAGGCTTTGTGATCAGTTAGAGAGTCCACCTGATAACCCTACAAAGCCAGGCCGTCTTTTTTAATGCAGTACTGCTGAGTTGATTATCCAAATGTTCTGATCGTCTAACACGTGTTTTATATTGGATATTCGGTATACTTTTTCTGTATCCGCATATTTGATTAGGAGCTAATTGGTTGGAATGTGTATTATCCTTAAATTCAGCTGTTTATAGTAAGTGAAGATACCGTATATAGCCATATCGTAACCTGGATGACCTGGGTCACCGCGCAATCATTGTGATCACGTAAAACCCATTGATATTATCCACTTTTTGTTTTTGACCATGTTTAATTATAATTAAGACATATGCCATTCGCTCTCATATTTATATAAAAAATAAATTGTCAAGAACATGAGCTGATTGCAAGCCATCTGAGCACTCTGCCCACTTTGCCATTGGAATTTTTACCAAAACTATGGTCTTATGGGTTACATCACCACTATCCATACGAAGGAAAAATTAAAATTCGGTTGTACCAATTCAAATGGAGGTCAAAACCGATTTTTTGTTTCGCACAAATTTCCCCGCCGAAAATGGAAACCCACTTTCCCATAGTATTAACATTTTTTATCTAAATTGCAAAAATTAAAACGTTACTCCAGTTATGATTAAAGGGCAAAATAGTTTTGATAGCACCCTCAAAAAACGTGCCACGGCCGATTTGAATATTTTTCACCAAATTGCGCAACTGATAATTAGGACAATTGCATTAAATTTTGGGCAAAATCATTTAAAACATGGTGTACTAAAAACAAACATGTTGGTCCGTGTTGACCTCTCCTCATACCTACAAGGTCCATGCCCTTCGCTAATAGCTTGTCCCAGAAACCATATTTTTACCGGAATGGTCAACATTTTGGTATCAGAAGAAAGCTAATTTTTTTTCTCATTTGCCCTGTGAAATCTTAGGGCAAAGGGATATTTGGTTTGGAGTTATGAGCGAAAAATGTGGCCCATTTTGGTCGACCACTTTAATTTACACAGTGCTCTATGGGCTTACAAATCACGTTTTTAGCTCTCACAGCAAAACGGATTTAATACGGCGCGAAACTTTATAGATGGGGGTTTTGGGGTGAAGCCAATTCTATCAAGATGAAAACTTCATATCCGTAAATCGGGCCATACCCTTTAAGTGCATAATATAATTTGCAAATTTTCAGTATGTCCTCCCTCCCCTTGCCACTAGTATTTGTCCTAATCATGCGGCCATGTATGAAGGCCCTATTTTTTTTTTTAATTAATGCCTTTATCTTAGCAATGAGCGAGCTGTTAAGCTGCTGCAGTGAGCTACGTATTTTTCCCATTACAAACTTCCGGTGTATACGGTAAAAATATGCCGGTGTGGTTTTATAGGGTCTAATATACCAATATATCCTCCAATATCCATCGATTTCGATGGATATTTTTTATCTGCATAATGCTCATACGCTTTCGACTAATACCGTATATTGTTTGTTTAGAGTGCTGGCCGAATACGGTAAATTTATACGCTAATATACGGATAATTTTCCTCACTTAAACATGCTGTTTAGGGACTCCCCAATTTACCCGAAGTATCATTTTGATATTCAAATGTCATATTTTTTCTCATTGTTTCTGGACATTGGGAGCCTTCAAATCCATTTCATCCCAAGATTAAAAAAAAATGCTGTTTGTAATGGTTTACCATCAATATAGTCACAAAACTGAATAGGGCTTCGCAATATGCATTATGCCATTAACATTATTAAGTGGACCTATATGAAAATGGTAACAAACATTGCAAAATATTAGCAGTACTTAACCCATTTGTTGTCTTGAAGTTCAGCCAACCTCCCAAAGGCTATGTAGCCAAGTTCTGAGTTCTAAATGTCATGGGTATTTGTTTTCAGTATGCCATTTGACCTGTGGATATAGTAACTCATGTAAGAAAGGGTGTCAAAATTATTTTGTTTTTAAATTTTAAAACTTGATAGTCTTATTGAATTCAGTCCCGGACCAGCCCTATACTCTATCTGTTTAAAAGTGTAATTTTTTTAAAATCAAGACAGTTTTTAAATTCTGATGATTAACTCAATTTCATTTTTTTAATGCATAGGCTACTCATATTCCTATCAAGGCATCCTATAATCCCTTAAAATAGCTACATTTATTCTTGCTCTCATATCAAAATTCGAAGACAAAAAAGATGTCAATGAATACGATCTGGTGAAGTGACACCTTACACCTCAGACTGACTGCGCCTATCTTCACTTTGTGTGCCTTCCACACAGTCTGAAACCTGACATACTTGGTGAGGTCGATGAGTCAAGTCAACTAGAGTTTTCACAAAATTCCCTAGTCATTTCTACAAACCAAGTCTCTTTCTCCCTTGGCTCTATTCAGTGGGAGCCTGACAGTCTTGGGGACTGCTGAATTTTTGCATCGGAAATGATCCCGACGACTCGTCATCTCTAGCTTGCTTGGCTATTAGCCAAACGCGAGTATCAGATAAGAGCTGATGAGAGGCCTTCTACAAAAGGTTCTTAGCAATCAGATTGGCCATGTTCTGGAAAGAGTGCCCCATTGGTTCCGGTTAAAATTATGAGGTGTACAGTTAAAGCTTTCAATAATGATTATTCAGTATGAAATGGACTGTACTGTTTCTTAGACATTATACATTGTATTTGAGGGTGGTGAAAATTGTGATTTTGGTGTAAATGACAAATTGCAATAAAACTACCCCCAATATTTTTATCCAGGGATCAGGAGTACTCCAAGAATACCAAAAAGCTTAAACCAAAAATATCGATGCTGGCCTACGTGCATCCTGCATATTCAACCACGGCGGGCAACCATCTTACCATAACAACTTTATAATGCTCTCACTTTACCTCAATACATTTTTTCCAAGACATTTATCTCCGATTAATGGACATGGCACCAAAAACCGTCTCGGGTATCACAGAGAACCTATCAACATCCTATCACATCATGTACTAAATTAGCCATGCTTCCCAGCTCTTCACACCTTGATTGCCCCTCTAGCTGCTGGCCTCCTATTGAGATGGACAACATCGAACCATGCAAAATTTCTCTAACTCATTTCTGCGTCAAACCTGACCTTCTTTAAACTACCTTAAGAATGTAATATTTTACTTTGAGGTTATTATTAGCTGCTCATTCCAACACCGTCTGAATTTCTGCACGACTGAAGTAATGACGCATTAATAAATTAGAAGTGTTGTAGTAACCACAATTAGTTTACTGTATAGAGGTTGATCGTACGGCCTACTTTTGGTTTTTGATACGAATTATTGTTGCGGTTAATTGTCCCCCCTAGCATTTTTAATCCCCGATCCCCTTTACAGACACCTCAAATTTAGTCATGGACAAGAATAAAGATATGGCTAATGAACCCCAAATCAAGCAAGGCATAGCGTGCAGCCAAAAGCATATATATGCATAAAACCTCTACCGTTACGATGCAATGACTCCTAGACTCCTGGTCATCTATGTGGAAGTCCATAGACCTGTGGGCATGGTACAATTTCATGTGAGACTGGGATTGCAGTTACGGTCCAATTGGGTCCATGTACTGCCTCAAGCCAAAATCACAACAGACTAACAGTCTAGGGTAGGGTATACATGTAATCCACTTGACTGGTCCCAACAGCCTACTTGATGACGCCAGGAAATCTCCCATCTGTTGTGGCAGGCAGATGAAGTCACGAGGTGCACAGGTCTACACCTTTGTAAAATGTGACAATTCTGATTCTGAGTCAATAGGCTTAGATAGCTAATGTCTACATCAACATACACAATATACTTTATTTCACAATCTTTCTTTGGCAAAGGGGCAGTAACAGTTTCCTGCTATCTCCTAAGCCATCCAATATTTTCCAAGAAACTGACCATAATTTTTAATGGATTCAAAATCACCATTTTGCTTTTTGTGTAGTTCTGGTAGTAATACTAGTCATATAATAGTAATGTACAACAATTACAAAAGTTTCTTTACAATACAACCCTAGCAACAACAGGCTCCGATAAATCGCCTGTCCGATTGCCCAGGGCAACCAGATTTTTTTTCGAGCTAGCTGATTCCTGGTCTCATTGTCCCGATCGGCATTGCTCTCAAATATGTAAACTCAAAAAGTTTTCGTTTGTATTTTTCCATACTAATTATTCATCAAAAAATCCCAAAACAATAGTCATTTTACAAACTTGGCTTTTCTTTATCGCAAAACCAACGGTCTCCGGATATCCAGGGTCCACAAGCCACATAAAATCAATATCGCGATCATATGGTGATCAGTTTAAAAATCCAGGTGAAGCAATTTTCGCTACGTCATATTCCGTTTTGATTGTTGTCGATGTTTAGGGTTTGCTCAACCCTCCCTCTGATGAGTCTTCTTCCATATTACTATAGTATTAAGTGACGGGGAGAAACATTGTTGATGCATCAGCGAATGCAGTGCCCGCTCATTCGATCAGTGATCCGATTCCACCATGCTGGTACAGCTGTGTAGACTCACAGAACTTCCAGACCTGGCGGGAAGTTCTCATGAAGAATAAATCAAATAATAAAGTAGTGCAAGAACTATCACGTACAAAACTATCACATACAAAAAAACAATTTAAATGATCTGGTAAGCTTATGATTGTTCATGTAGCCTAAAATAGACCTTGAAATCCTGATGTGGCCATCCAATTTATTGTTGTAAGACATGTACATAATTCTCCCCTTCTCATGTAGTGGAAGGTTCCAAATGGAGACAAGTGTTTCGCACGCGGTTGATTAAAACTTTAAAAGTAACTTCATGTATCAAATGTGTTTTAATACTTCTTGCTTATTTATGGGAAAGGGAGAATTATTTTGAAAAAAAAATAATAATGCATTTATTGACCTGACTGCCTAAACTGTTATGGCATCAAAGAATCCATAAAAGCAGAGCCGGTGAAAAGTAATCGTGGCCCGCAGTGCAGAGTGGTCCTGTCCAACTTGAAGATGTTTACTCGTGTCGTTGGCTAATGGTCAACCCCAGCTGTTTTGGCGCAATCTCAGGTGGCTACATTTGCCTAATAAAAGCATGTGGTTTGTACTCTCGACTTCGTCGGCTCCGCATCAGACACTTGTGTGCATAAAATGACTTGGGGATCATCATCGGCCAAACACATCTTGTTTCACATTGTGTTATTTTCTAGTCGGGCCCGAGAATTCTGACAGTGATAAAGATCGTTGTATTGAGAGTCAGTCAGGGATAGATTTCTAATCAAGCAAAAAGCTGAACATTGACGATGAGGATAATGAAAATGGAGCATTTACATCTCGAAACATACACATACCAGATATCGCAAGGAAATAAAAAGAAAAAAAAAAACAACTCTGCTCTGTGGATTTCTTCAAGAAAAAAAAATGGCGACCGGCACTGTATCAAGTGGTAATTTTCACAGGTAATGATGACTGTTTATACCGTCACTTGATGATTTGACATTAGTTTTCACTTATTATTTTCGGGCATATTCGGGCAAGTTAAAGTTGACCAGCTCTGCCCGATCGGGCAATTAAAAAAATAAAATTATCGGAGCCTGCCTAGCAACTTCAAGTACTTGTACATACTTCACCAATCCCACAATTCCAATCTTGTTTTTGGAATAGATTTCAATTTCAACCACAGATTCCACAGATATCAACCCAACTAATTGCGATTATCTTACCTCCTTCCTTTGCGATCATGACCCACTTCAAAATCTTATTTTTGTTTACTTCCTTAGGGAGCGGGCTAAGAAGGGAGGGGAAAATGAAAATTGGTTTCATCCTCTTGTCTATCTGGATCTAATCAAGATCAAATCAATAAATGACATCTCAGCTTCCTACATTTTATCCATGCAAAATGTCAAGGTCAAAGGCATCCTGAAAAACATTTAGGCAGCGATCTTATCTCGCTGAACATAATTACCCTCTTTATAAGATCTGCGAAAGTTGTCATAGTACAAATCAAAACACCAGTTTTTGCTTAAGCAACCAAGAAATGCATAAAAAAATATTGTTCCCTACATATGCACACTACAGTCATCGTCTCTGAATCACAATCACTAAGATCGTCAATGTGATCCACTGGGTCAATTCTTCAATACCGGTTTCTTTAGTTGTTTTTAATCAAACCCATAAATGGTGCCTAAATAAATCTCAAGTTGATGCTCATTAGTCCTATCCTGGGAGCGTGCATTTAAATATTGCGTACTGGGAGTTCAAGCAAAAAACAGAACCTAAGGGTAGGGTCTTTAGTCTATAAACTCCCATTTCCCTACCGGTTGTCAATTTGAATTTGTTACGATGACTAATCGCTCAAATCAAGTGGGATTTTTACAACCACATGGTTCATGTACTGGACAGGGATCCTTCTGTTTTGTGGATGGTGTCTTCTATGGGTGCCTTTTCCGCTTTTTTCAACTCTCAATTAAACTGAGGAAATCTCAGGTTTCCTCTAAAAGTGATATTAGTTTGACAAGAACACGCCATCATTTTTGATCAGATACAAATATGTACATATTTGCTTAGTTCAAACATTAAGTACAGAACGGCACACAACGGCATGACAAAGCAATCCTATGATAACCTGAATGAGGTCACCAAGCTGTCCTTTGGGGTTGAGGATATGTTATAACCCTAGCGCCAACAAATCCTACAAAATAACAGCACTGGATGATTGTATCGTCAAACAAAGACCCATATGCACAAGTCTCAGCGAGTCCCGGGAATTTGTGTCCCGCCCGATCATGTAGAGTCTCGGGTAATAAAAATCCCTACCCGATTCCCGAAATTTGCCTATATAACTAAAACCTGGCTAAACTCACTCTCGCACTCACTAGAATCTGCAGCAAATAGTGTCCACCCAAGCGCTAAATCCTTCAAAAATTTCTATTGAATAATTAAAATAAATCCTTAAAATAACACGCCACTCCTTGCAACGGGTCGCTATGATTTCCAATCGGTCAACAACACGAGCTAACACGACTCGACATGATTTCTCGGAAACTTGCGCTGTGTTTTCACAACTCGCATCATCTGAGCGTTAGAGCGTTCTCCTAGAGAATATGGAACCTAATTTTCATGAGCAGAAATAAAACGTCGCGGCCCATGATGACAATAACATCACCACACGTTCGGTTAGAAACTGGCCAGTTTTTACTTTCTTTTGGCCTGAGAAGTTACTTCATGTTTTATACTAGTTAAAGCACACGTTTTCTTGCTACCTAGGACATGTAGAGCCAGTTAGAGTGTAATTACAAGTGAAGTTGGCATCAACATCGGGCGGGACCCGCCAAATTCCTGGAACTCGCTCGGACTATTTTGTGTGACTTGCAAATGGCAAGTTTAAAGTGACAGATTTTTTTTAGGAAACAAATTTCACTGGATTGGTTGTAGACCACCTACCGAGAACGTTTCAAAGGTTTATTGGACAAACAGGTGCAAAAGAAAACCACAAACCTTGTTTTGAACTTGCCTGCTATCGTAATCGTTCCCCATAGAAAACCATGCTTTGACTTTCTGTCGTGCACGACGGAAAGTCCTAAATCTTATTACATAAAGACGGCTTATTCACTTCAGGTGTGATCTAATATATTGGTAAGCATTCCAAATATGTAAGAAACCGGGGTTTGACAAAAATGGGGGGGGGCGCTTCTTTCTGGAAATCTCATGTATTTTTAAATTAAACAAAATTCTTGTTAAATACTTGAATCAATTTTTCAAAATTTGAAATATTCGGGTACCCGGGTACTCACTCAAAAAATTTTTTTGGGTACCCGGGAATTACCCGAAAATGAGACCCCAAATATACACACAAAAGATTAGATTCAATTGCGACCTTTTTTCACCATCCATACATACATGCTTGGGACTGAATGTAAGCAGTCTTGTGACGCAAAGATGTGCAGAAAGAAATTTAGATTTAAACACGCAATACTGATAATCACCTTACTTGCAAGAGCACAAATATTTCAGTTCATTCATGATTTCCTTTTTGATTTATTTATTTGAATTAAATGTAGTATAAAAATAGCATTTAGCTAGTGGCATAAGATTAAATCTAAATATTCACTCATGAATAATGCTCTGTGTTGAATTTCCTGCTTCCGACGCATGAAACATCAGGCAGTCAAAAAAGGCAAATTTATTGGTGAATTTACTGACATTTTAATAGTGTTAAATGTAATTTATGCTGTATGCATCAGAATACTTGCAGTTTATGAATAAAATAATTTTCTTCATTTCCCCTCAAATGGCAAATTTACTCAATGTGAATGATGAACATTGTAAATAATTGTAATTCATGTGTTCACGCACAAACATCGTGTTTTTGTTTTCCCTTCTCAGCCATGACTCTCCTGCCATTCATCCGTGGATAATTTACTACGCAGACAAGACGTAAAACAGAATTTTCCCTTCCAGCTCGCCCGCTATAGACAACGAACACACACAAGCGCATATTATTACTGCATACAAACGCACGTACATCACGGAAATGCAAGACATGGTGGCAGGTTTTAGTGCTCATTAATATTCAAAGTAGGAATGGCCAAAACAGAGCTGCGACTCAGAATCTTGGCACCATGCCAGGTTGATTTGCCTACGTTTCAGACGCTACTGTAACTCCATCACAACGGTGTGCCGGTTGTAATATTTACATTTTGGAGGATCTTCTCTTGCCCGGGCACTTCGGCATAAAAACCTCATTTTTTCAGCCTCCTTGAAGGCAAAACTCACAAATACCCAGTCCGTATTTTGAACAATAATGTAACGGATTACAAATTTGATGGTTAACTACACCATTATTTTCAGAGTGTTATTGTTTGTATGATCACTCAAAGCAGTACAATGGTAATGCCAGATGAGCACCCAACAATAACACAATTCTGCACACAGAATACATGGCGAGTAGTAATTATGCTGGCTACCAGATTCACCTGGTGGGCGAATGCATGGCAATTATCTGATGTTCTCAAACTGCAAATTGAAACCCGTAAACTTCATTTAAAAGTGGCCATTGTTTTTAGTTTGAAGGTGAAGAAATTTTCTTTTTAAAATTAACTCAAATCCCTTCATTTAATGATGACCATCAACCTTAATATTTGTGGGAAATATCTTGAAGACTTGTACAGATGAATTCCCTCTTAGGTAGCCCGACGAGGTCAAGCATGGCAAAGAATTATGAGCAGTTTCAACTGCACCAACATTTAATTTCCTTGTTTTAAGACACAATAGAAAAAATTCATGTATAAATAACATCATAATTGCGATAATTTTCCAATGTGTGTTTTTTTTAATAAGTATGTGTGTTCAACAATCTGTCATTTCTTCCATGTATGCACAAATCCCCAACGTATGACTACCCTGTAACACTTAACTGCCATACGGGGTTTTGGCCCTTCCGTAGTGCATAACGGGGGGGTTCCTAGGGACCCCCCCCCCCTAATATAACCACTTTCCTAAAGGATTGTTTAGATGAAATCCACCAAAAGTTAGAAGGCGTTCAAAGACATCAACATAAAGAAATAAAAACTCAAGAAGTTGTTCATTAAACAAGTATTTAAAAAAATGTGTCGGGTCGCCATCCATAATTTTACAGAAATAGGAACAACATTAAAAAGCATTTAAAGGAGTAATTGTTTTCTAGTTTTTAAGTTGCACTTTTATTACAGAAACAGTATAAAAAGAACTCTCATAACTGAATTAAAGTAGGATGTGTTATCATGAGTCCTAAGATTGCATTAGAACCATCACCTTGTTTACACTTTATCTCCCTTTGACCTTGGTGTGTGACATTTGACCTCACATAGTTCTAAGCTTTAATTTAACTGGTCTACACCTTCCTGTCATGTCAATAAAGAAAATAGAAAAAACGCCCAATTGGGCGCAAAATAGTTTAAAACTGAATCCCCAAGTTAGAATCTTTAATTTAACATAGCTTACACCTACCTCTCATTTTAAAGAAAATGAAAAAACGCCCAATTGGGCGTAAAATTGCTAAAACTGATCCCCAAGTTAAAAAGCTCATTAACATCGGTTACACCTTCCTGTCATTTCAAATAGTTAACAATTTTAAAAAAAAACCCTCAATTGGGCGCAAAATGATAACACTGAATCCCCAATTATAAGCTTTAATTTAACATGGTTACCCCTTCCTGTATTTTCACATAACGAAATAGCACAAAAACGTCCAATTGGGCGCAAAATGGGTTAAAACCTGATCCCCAAGTTATAGCTGTAATTTAACATAGTTAACCCCTTCCTGTCATTTCAAATAAAGAAAATAGAAAAAACGCCCAATTGTGCGCAAAATTTTTTAAACTGAAGTCCCCAGTTATAAGCTTTAATTTAACATAGGTACACCTTCCTGTCAAGTTCAATAAGAAAATAGAAAAAACGCCCAATTATGCGCAAAATGTGTTAAAACTGATCCCCAAGTTATAACTTTAAGTAACTAGGTTAACACCTTCCTGTCAGGTTCAAATAAAGAAAATAGAAAAAACGCCCAATTGGCGCAAATGTGTTAAAACTGACTCCCAAGTTTTATAAGCTTTATTTAAAATATGTTACCCTTCCTATCATTTTCAAATAAACAATGAAAAAACGCCCATTGGGCTCAAAAGGTGTTAAAACGAATCCCCCAGTTATAACTTAATTTAACATAGGTTACACCTTTCTGTCATTTCAAATAAAGAAATATAAAAAAGCCCCAATTGGGCGTAAAGTGAAAACTGAATCCCCAAGTTTAAGCTCAATTTAAGATAGGTTCACCTTCCTGTCATTTCAAATAGTTAACAATTTTAAAAAAAAAAAACCCC
>JAMKCH010005138.1:0-34925 GCA_023653785.1 Ophioderma brevispina
ATAGAAGCCATCTTAAAGCCAAAATCACCTAAGAAGACAATTTAGGTTTAATTTTTTTTCTGGGTCAAGGAGTTCCATAAAACTATTCCCAAAACTATAAATGTTGCATGTGCCGATATTTTCCAAGATGGCTGATATTTTAATGACACAAACCTTACATTTCTTATTATATAGCCTATGAAGATGATTGTGGTGTCAAATTAAAGATTTTTTTTTTGGTCAAGGAGTTCACTAAAACTAAAACTGTCAGATGAATATAAAAGTAATGGAAGTTTTCATACGTCATTATTTTCCAAAATGGTCAGTCAACATATAAAAGGCAAAATCATTTATACCTCATGCTATACAGCACCTAGGATGACGATTTTGACCAAAGTGGATGTTTTATAGGTCAAGGATTTCAACAGCAATATTATCAACACTGTCAGATGAATCGTGAGTCATGTTATTCATGGACTACCAATGGGACACCCAAAATGTGACACCTTGACTGCTCTATATGTATTCACCCAAAACATATATCTGGAATTGCATGGGAATTTTGATATTTAGCCGTGTATATAAATTTCCATGACTCAGACAATTCTGGCAATTGTATATTGAACCTTTTGACCCATCTAACATACATTCCGACACTAGGTCGCCATAGTAGTGCTATTACCTTTAAAATGGCGGCCATTTTGCAAGATGTTGGTTTATGCAAATTGCCATCACTTTTATTTTTGTCATCACGTATTTTCATGAACTACACAACCCAATGATCAATTTTAGCTATGATTGCAAATGTTATTATTCCGGCCCTGGTTGGTAGAAATCTAAGGCCCTTTTTCACCTGATGCTGCAGCACTACTACGATTGGGCAGTTCGGGTTACGGCGGTCCAGTAAGTACGTAATCCTGTTTCTAAAATTGAAAAAAAAAAGTTGGCGTAAATTGAAACCAGTGTTTTAAAAATTCTCAAGACTGGAAAAATATCGAACGGCATTGTGGGAAAAATTGATGCGACCGTAGTGATTGCGTGTTCACTTTTCGTGTCTGCGCGCACCGAAGTACCCGACAAAACGTTCAATTTTCTCGCTAGCTTCTATAGGTTCAGACCCGATTACGATACATTATTCAAAACGAAACATAGTAACGGACCCTCTGATGCAAAAACTTCCATAGAACGCCTTCGTTTTCCGGAGATATTTAAGATTTAGTTTCCCCTCTGATGCAAAAACTTCCATAGAACTCCTTCGTTTTCCGGAGATATTTGAAATTTGTTTCATTTACACACATTCTATGTGACTGATAACGTTAGTCTCTCACGCAGTATCAAGTTAGATAATATCTTTCGCAGTCTGTGACACAGACTACACCGTGGGAAATACTTTCCGGGCCGCCGTAGGTGTGGGTGGAGGAAATAGGCGGAATTTTGGAAGACGTTTCATATGGAAGTCCCAAGTATGCAAATGAGGTATTGTCATTGATTCCATCAAGCGCTACTACTGCATAACATCACACAGCGCATGACGAAATTAATAGTAAGGCCTCATTTGCATACTTGGAACTTCGATATGAAACGTTTATCGGAATTGGTGTAATTTAATTTATTTGCCCAATAATTCCCTCGGGTTGTATCATTTACTTGATCCTCGCGTACATTGAATTGAGTTTAGCGTCGCCATAGATTCTGCTAGAATCGTGCATGAAGGTCATTTTCTTCTAAATACATAATACAAGTATAACATACGGTCGCTTGAGACTCTAAAATAAAGACTGAAATACATTAGCGCTCGTTTATCTGGTATTCACGTAAACAGTCCTCTGTGGTCCAGTGGTATATCTCACACCTAGTTAGTGAGAGGATCGGGTTCGAGACCGTGTATATTTCGTCTTTATTTAATTCAATGCTCGCCAGTTTCTCCGAGCTTCTATAATAATATCATTTAATTTAACAATACGATAAGGTTTTGTAAACTCATATACAAAAAGGTCGCGGCTAGAAATCTAAATTGGGGCGATAACCTAGACTATCGGGATGGCCAGCACCCCCTGTATGTTTTATTTTTTAAAGCCCGCGTAACAAACTGTAAATTGAAGGTGGCGGTAAATCGTCTGGTAAGCAACAAAGTGCACCGTCGCCCACATCACATACTCTCTTATCTGACGAAATGCCGTTTTCGAGAAAATGGCCATTGAGGGAGATTACCGGGAGATTTCATGTTTGTACTATGGAATTAAACATTAAAATTTACTTTTTAATTTTGCATTATGAAGAAAACATTCTGAAGTTTAAGTTTTAACCTTGCTGAGTTTTGAAAGTGCAATTGTATTCCAGATATAAAACTACAGAGTCATAAGTCTGTATGTAAAACGCATAAAAGTCGTATTTTCACATAAGACGCTAATTTCACCGTTATATTTCAATGCGTTCAGATAGATCTCTATGTGAAACACGTCATGTTCACGCACGAGTCAGATAAGACGCACATAGATCTGCATGTGGAAAGCGTAAAACTGCAGCTTGTTTTACGAACAGCGTTAATTATACGCCTATTGAAATTACGTGTAAATGAAACATACGACAGTATGTGAAATCGCGATATGGAGTTTTGAGCTTATTGATCAAAATTCTTAATTAGTATCTCACTAATTAGGTCAATTTCAAGATTGTAACTTTGTGCATGTATAGACCCTACCATTATAAGTACATATGCAAAATATCTCAAAAAAGTCAAAAATTCAGATAAGACAGTATGTGATGTAGGCGACGGCACAATTATGATCGAAAATTCCGCCTTTTGCAGTAAATTTATACATAAATGCCTCGAATGTTTTTGTTCCTTAGACATCCTTCTACATTTCTGTAAAATTATCTTAGGTGAGAAGGTACTTTGTACTGCAGTTTCAGGCACTATTCGCCTTCGCCAAAAGAACCAAATTCACAACAATCTTTTTGTAAAAATTGCCATATACTGTGGACGCTACCTAATATCTGCTCTGCGAGCGCTATTTTTGCATGGGCGAGATTCATTATGGGGAAAATACTAAATGATTAATTTCAGAAACGACTGGGAAAAACCGTCTATTCCTCAAACAAATTGAATATGGGAGACAGCAGTCTAGATTTTAATTACTTCATTGGTATGATCTATAAAAGCATAAAAAATATAAAAAATGGGAATTATTTTGGTAATGGTTATAATATTGTGGAAATCATCATAAACAACGTCTTTTTGCACCTATTCCTTTACCACGTTTACCATTTTTTTTTTTTGGAGACTTCCTTTTCTTGCAAGGAGAGTTACTCAACCATGGATTACGCGAGGAAAATTATCTTTTTTTAGTTTAGTTTTCATTTGTGTGAAGGTTTTGGCAGAGCAAGAGTGCCTACAAAAAACAACATTTATCCAAGGCCAGATCTGCCGTACAGTTGGGTACAATTGTTACAATTGTTACCCAATGTTACCTACTTTAATTCACTGTCTTTTTAATTCACTGTTGTCTTTTTATCTCACTGTATTTTATTCATGCCCCGTCAGAGGACACTATCTGATGCCAGTCTGGCACACGTGCCCTTATTAGGGCAGGCATCACCAGATGTCAAGCCAGATGGCATCTCAGTGCTCCAACTAAACGTGGAAGGTCTCATTAGGGCAAAGATAAACATCATCGAAAACCTCACACACACGCATAAAGTCACTGCGATTCTCTTCCAAGAGACACACGCTACTGACAGTTCCATTCTGAACATCTGCGGCTACACCCTAGCTGCACACACCGAGAGCGCTACTCACGGGATTGCCACCTTTGCTAGCAACTCAGCCCAATGGAAACAAATTGCAACCTCAACTGCAGACTCCACCCTGGAATGGGCAACAACACAAATTGCAGGTGTTCATGTCACCAATGTCTACAAGCCACCTAACCATCGGCTTCACCATCTCCATTCACCGTACTGTTCTCGACCGCTTTCCGAAGTCCCAACACAGACCATCACTGATCGCTCTGGAGAGCCTTGCTAAGCCTTTACCAACAAAGCCAGTGAAAAGGTGGAACTTCCGCAAGGCAGACTGGAACCAGTTCAAAAACACCAGGCGCGTAGCTACCATAGAGACAGAGTGGACAAAGTCCACGGGCCCTGAGAGGTTAGGGGCCCCCAAGAGATTGGAGAAAAAGAGAGAGGGGAGGGAGAACAAAATAATTATAAGATTTGCAAAATTTCAAAACAGGGTCTAATGCTACCACACTGTTTATTAATTCAGGGCCCTTCTAGAATGCCTTCTACTGGTAAGCGAGAGGCCCTACCTTAATGTCAATGTAAGCAAGTCTGCATTTGATACCGATATGCGAGAGTACCTATCTTAATGTCAATGTAGGCAGGTCTGCATTTAAAAATGACTATGAGCCAATTACCAGGGCCCCTATACCAAATCATAATGGCGTTGGATTCAGTGACCCTTGTTATGGGTCCGCAGTGGTAGCTTTTATTCTGTACTTGAAATTTTGGATCCCTTCTGAGCCTATTTGACCAAATGGGCCGGAAATTCAGACCGGCATGGTACTCATTACTGTCTAGCACTATTTTTTCTAGAATAATGAGGAATGGGGGCCCGAAAGTTCTAGAGATAAATGAGAGTTTGGAGAAAAGAAAGGCCATGGAGGGGGCCTTGAAGACTAAAGCATAGTATGGATTCAGTGACCCATGTTATGGCCCCAAGATGACTTGTTGTGTTTTCTCTTAAAATTTTGGACCCACTTCTTGCCGTGGCACGTTCAGCCCTGAATGCTATTCATTAACGTATAACACTAGTTTATGCAGAAATGGGGAATTGGGCCCCGGAAATTAAAGGGCCCTAAAGAGATGGGACGGGAAGCAGTGGCGTAACCAGAGGGGGCCCTGTGGGGAATCTTGCCCCTGAAATATTAGTGATTTTCTGCACACGTGCCAATTTACAGTGAAAACAACATAGCCTATACAATACTAACACATTTTAATTAACCTATGCATGCCCCTGAAAATGTATGTCCCCCCCTTTTTTCCCCCTGAAAAAAAACAGTTCCATATGTACTCCCTATAAACGTCTACAGGAAACAAAATATGTTTTATATATGGCCTTACACTAACAAATACCTTAACCCTAAGGCTAAAAAAAAAATTGGAGCTCTTGCCGATTGGAGAAAGAGAGAGAGAGAGTCATCTCTAACACGTATTTCATAAAATTTGAAAATTCTCAAGATTTTCGAGGTCGTGGATCTCGAAGTATTATGTGAGCTCTTGTTCATTCATTGGGCTTGTTGAACTTTGATCCAAGTTTCCGAGCATACCCCTATAGGGGGCCCAATTGTGTTTTGTTAAAGGGCCCCGAAAATGAGATAAGCCACTGTGAGTTGGCTCCAATGCTTAAATCATATTTAGCATGCTGCCTATACGCAAGAAGAAGAAGGTCGAGGTCAAATGGCCTGGAATTTATCCAAAAGTACAGTAATGGAAACTTAGGACGAATTGTTTGATGAATAGACTATAGCTCATGACATAATTCGGGGAGTTTACCGTAAGTCATAACGACTAACCCATCTGACACATTTTTCTGGCACACTATGAATTCGGAAACCTTAACGGAATTAAACATGTTGCTTTATTCCGTGAAGGGTTTCCGATTGTCAGGGAATTTTTTTTTTTGGGTCAGGTTACGGAAACTCCCCTTCTAGTCGTAGTTGACTTTGGTTTGCAATTTTGTAATAACCAAATACGTACGATAGTCAAACTATTCCATTCTATTAGTGAACCATCAATTTACCGCCACTGTTTGAAACTTTTAAAACTCCTGTACAAACCAAAATTGATTTTTCACCATTTTTAAAAATGTAAGCCATAATGTAGTATTACATGATTTATGATTTTTTGGGCGCGCTTATTGGTGTAAGAGAGAAGTCTGAAAAACTGAGGTTCTGAAGTAATTTATATACCAGATTATATATGGTCTACTCAATATTTTGTCAGAAACAAAAAACAAGAGAGGGCGTTCCTTGAATGTCAACATGGACACTCAGGAGTGCAGTGGGTTTGGGGTGTATAATTAATTATAATAGGGCTGTTTTTGATTTAGGTGTATCGGTGCCGCAGGCTACAGGCGCGCATAGTCTGTAGCCATGCGGCGTATGTTCAGGGTATGAGTTGGATAGAGATTACTTTTGCCGGGGAAGTTTCGGAGTTTTGAGTTATGCACAGGTAATTTAACAGAAGCATGATTGATGTGACTTCATATTTTTTTCTTAATTTATCATGATATTACTAAGATCTTTTGAACAAAGGTTAAGAGGGTTTTTAATGGTCACGGGACCGAGACTGCCATAGTAAATTGCATGTAGCAGTTTCACAAATTACCGTTTGGAAATCCCCAATGCCCAAAATCGAGCAGATCGTGTCCTACCTCCCTGTACAGAACCACATGTATAGTCTCACATCTTGATCGATACGCTGTGACAAAAGAGATACAGAATGCTGCGTTTTGCCGTATTTAGTTATAAACGGTAACGGGATGAATAGTTTGGTGTAACGTGTCAGGTACAGGTCACGTGCAGGTATCAGCTATCAGTGTGCTCTTCGGGGGCGACCGATATATATAAATCGACTATGTTAAAAAGGTTGTACCTATGACTCTGCCCAAGTGCTATTTTATTTTTTTCCAAAAGGACACCGTATATTATGTCTAAACAGTACAAAATTTACCTTTTCCCTACAGATTCAAAAACCGACGTACGATGACGATAATCGGTGTTTTTCCAATGTAGGGATACGTTACGTCATTTTTACCTGAATGGGTCCCCCGCAAGCACAATAATAAACCAATCAATGCCGTGAGTCATCAAATCTTCTTTTTTCCAAAAATTGGCTGGTATCCCATAAAAAATCTTTTTAAGATTCAACATCTGTATATGTTCTTTAATAATTAATATTCAATTGTCCTCGCATGAATGTGAAAAAGATGGTCCATAAGTCTACAAAATGAAAACATAGTCAGCCGGGTAAATACCCTTACGTTGAGATGAATAGCAGACGGGATCCCGGTTAGTTGTAGAGGCTTACAGGCAATTGCGCGCGGTGCGGGGGTTAGGCGTCCAGGGGGTCGTATTTCGATTAGTAACGGGGTGAAACACCGGGACAACACCAACACATCCATTCTGAGTTGAGCGACATACATGTAAGAGTTCGAGAACCTGTACACATCCCCGGCCCCGACGAATGGTTTGGATATTGTGCGTACAGTCACTGAACATTCTGTTCAATGCACAAAATGGAATATTTAAATTCATTAAATTAAAGAGTACTGTTGAATCAATTTCAAACTCTACTACAAGTTATTATCCATTGAAAATTAAAATGTCAGTGCAGTGTTTGCGGTTATTCCGTCAAAAGGTATGAATAGTAATTTATGCAAATGAGGTGGAATAAAAAAGGATATGAAAAATTAATTTAATAACAAAGGAGTCAGTATAAGATAATGAAATGATTAATCTGTTTCCTTAATTTCACTGTTAGGATTATGATTATTTATTATACATTTATTTGATTAAATAAGATCCGCAGAATAGTTTCAAATTCTTTTTGTGATACCCAATGTTTCTCGAGAAAATTTTGGAAACGCAGTTCAAATGTGACATTTCAGGCAATTTTCATCAATAAAAGACCAAAACAACAGCCAAAAAAGGCCATGTAAATTATTTGCAAAATATAACTGCATCACGTTACAACGAAAAATTGAACTTGGGCATTGTTCGGACTTCCATATGAGACATCGGTGTCACGGCGGATCTTAGTTTTAAACTTAATGTCCAATGGACTCTAACACTTAAACTTTGGTGTCCGACGGGACCTAAAACAGTTTACAAGACAAAGTCCTATAGGACGCCCCGTTCAAACAAGGAGTCCTAGGACAATGCAACGTTGAACTTAGTGTCAGTCGGACTCTCTGACTTAAACATTGGTGTCCGAGGGACAAAAAACTTATCACACACGGTCCTATGGGGCGCTCCATTTAAAACCAGGCGTCTAGGACAATGAAATATATATCGGCATCGTCGGACTCACAGATTTAAACTTAATGTCCAAAGGACCGAACACAAATCATACCCCACAGACTACGGGGGACGTTCCCATTTAAAACCAGGAGTCATCGGACAATGATATATAAAACGTATTAGTGTCGTTGGGACTATCAGATTTAAACCCAGGGTAGGAACGGACTCTGACATTTAAACGTAGTGTCCGACGGAACACAAACAAAAAACGACTATAACCAAAAATTTCTACTGGGACGTCTCCATTTAAAATAGGAGTCCTAGGACACTGAAACATTAGAACTTAGTATCGGTCAGACTCTCAGATTTAAACTTAAATTCCAACGGACGAAACACAATCATACACACACCTACGGGACGTTCCAATTTAAAACAGGAGTCCTAGGACAATGATATATAAAACTTATAGTGTCCGTTTGGAGTCTCGCAGATTTTAAACCTCAGGTAATGACGGACTCTGACATTTAAACCGCAGTGTCCTACTGCAAAAAACGACTTATAAAACCAAAGTTCTATGGGACGCTCCATTTTAAAAACAGAGTCCTAGGACAAATGAAACATAGAATTACTCTATCGGTCAGACTCTCAATTTTAAACCTTAGCATCCGACGGACACTAAACGACACTACAATATGACACCGGCAATCTCGCAAATTGATAAATTGAAATAGTCATACATAGTATTGCTATAACACATAAAAATCCAACTTCAATTTTCCCCTGAAGCAAAGGTACTAAAAGTATTTTCACATACATTTAAAAATTAAATCACTTAAAGGTGCGTGTTTCCGATCGTCTTTGGGACCACTGATTTTCCCGGAAGTAGTATCGATTGTGGTATCAGATGAAAGGCTGTAGTTTTCTATTGTGTCTGAAATTTGAATTTCAACATCATTTCATTCCAAAGATAAGCAAAAAAAAACACCGTTTAATGGTTTCATCCCTCTATGTAAGACCTCATGAAATTAGCCTAGCATGAAATTTCTATAAGAGGATCAAAAGGTTACAAGGATTGTACAGCTTTATTCGTCAAACGAGTCTTTACTCTAGTCTAACTTGAATATCTTACCCAACGGTAAGACGTTTTAATGAGTAACCAATAAAATTTGACGTAGTGAAGCTTTGCAATGGGCATTATTGCTTATACCATCAAAACCGCACGTTTGTTTCCCAACGTACTTGAATGGGGGTGGTGCAAGTGACAGGATCTCATACCAAGTAGAGAACTCATCGGACATAAAACGGAACAAACACCTTTAATATTTACATCCATCAAATAAAATTCGCCAACCAACTTCAACATAAATAATCACTGAGGTACAATGATTTAATTACATCAATTGATAATGTGATAAAGAAACTTCATCATACGTAATTTGCAAACAGAATGCAGATGCAGATACGGCCAATTCTTCCCGAGAAACCATATGTTTGTTTTGTTAACAGAAATTCTATTTTAACTGTATTGGATTGACTGCAAATTGCCCACATTTCGTTCACCTCGCCTGCGATGAGAGTACGCTGCAACTCTGCACGCTTTCTATTAGAAACACTCTTTTCGTCACTGCTTTTATAAGAGCTCATCAAAGTCAAGTTCTTACATCTCTATCCCAAGGCGATGGCTGGATGGGTCGTGATTGGCTTTAGCGTCGATTTCGGTAGAGCACTTTTGCATAACTTAACGGCTAAACCATCACGACGAACCTTTTAACCATCGTCGCATTCAAGCAAATAGATATTATTCAAGAAATATCATCAAATAACAAAAATGCACTTATTATTTATGAAAATATGTAGACAACTTAAAATATAATTTAGTGTAGTAATGTGGGAAATAGTTTGCTTATGATGGTACTGCTTATACGAGTAAGGCATATATTGCCAAGATATAGGATGAGAACACTGGTAGGCAGACGTGCAGGGCGCGATGCTAATAATGTAGTGTTCTAAAAAATACAAATAAGAAACATACAATGCAAAAATATGTTAAGCAACAGCTTTACCCAAGTTAATTAAATTACATTTATTATCTTTCGGCAAATGTAACTAACCGTGGGGTCAAATTTCCCAAACTCAAGTTTTTTTGCTAAACTTTGGGTAACTGTGACCCAACGTTTGGCAAAGTTTGCCTACCGTTGGGTCTCAAATTGTCCAAAAATTTAGACTTTGATACTTGAACCAAAGTTGGGCAAACAACAAGCTATTACAGCGCAGTAGAACATGAGCTCTTGTATTAGAACAAACTCAGAAAAAAAGCAACTTTTTTCAGATCTGTCACGATAGCATCATATAACCAATTTTAAACTTAGCAGAATTTAGTTTTATTCAATTTTAGTCCGATTTATATTTTTTTCAGTTTTGTCCCGTACTTTTGACATGGGGTGTGAAATAAGCATAACTCTTTAATGATCAACTAACCCTACAGGTACGTTGAATTATATCGATCAAAGTTCTATCAGGGCCTGTATAATAAGTCCAAATCATAAATTTAATGTCACCTTGGCAAATTTAAATATATCAAATGAAAAAGAAAAAAAAACGATTTAGCAGATTTTACAATGCCATTGTTGATCATTTCAAAATCAACGCGAAAGGATCATGTTTTACAAAACAATCTGTTTATTTTGCTAAATGACGGGAAAACAATATTATACTGATTCGAAATACCATGCAGTTAGTCTCCTTTACATTAAGTAAAAATCGTTTAATTTCACCACCCTGCCAAACCGGACTGCTCAGTAATAAATATTTATGCCAGATACATTTAATAACTTTGTGCTGCCTACAATGTAACACCAAGGGCAAAGAGATGAGGATTTGTTTTGAATTTTCGATAACACATGATTATTCGTATGTTAAAACAAGCGATGGAAGAATAAACAAACAGAAACATTTATTCATATCGCCCACCGAATCTTGAAAAAGGAACAGGGACGATGCATAATTTATATGCTTTCAAATAAATAAATTAATAGTTCTTTACAAAAAACTGAAAACGGCTTTGATGATACCCTGTACTGTAACTCTGTATATGCGAATCGTGATGTCTTTGATACTTAGAAGGAGACAGGCAGTCCCACTTTGAATTTTAAAAAGGTCCACGTTATTTTAATATCTTGTCAGTCGATTTTTAAAACCCGATTTTTATTTCCATGCAACTATATTGATACATTACTGAGAATTATACTTCATTGCTTGATCAACCAATTGGATATGTATAACGAACCAAGTTCAAATCGTGATGGAACTTGTGAATAATTATGGTTTGTAAGCTCCTCAATTTCTTAAAATCTACCAAAGTCGTATTTTAAATTGTACTATGTCGGCGATAAGGTATTTTTAGAGGTCATGACCCATAACACCGAAACCCTGCACCACCCCCCCCGGATTTTTGGAGACCACTATTTTGGAAACCTTATACATATAGCTATCAAAATCAGGTTTTCTGCAAATCCCGATCCTGGTTAAAGAGTGAGGGCGCTTTTTTTTCAAAAAGGGCGGCCAATATTCACTTAATGCCCATTTTTGAAATAGTATCGTAATTTTTGATCTAAATTCATGCACTAGTTGACGACTTAGGTCGCTCCAAAACACACACCCAAGGAATGTTTGAACAACCTTTTGGCATGCTTAACTGGCCTCCAGAGGGCTCATATTTGCAAATGGCCACCAAAACAATGAAAAACCGTGTATTTACACACTAATTAATGCCTCTTTAAAGGCCGGTGCCGGTGTCACCTAATTATATACTTTGTCATGTTCACCAGTGGATTAGTTGGAGGTAAAAGTAAACACTTAAATATATAGTATTTATCACTTTTTCCAAGTGTATATATAGAGGCCTTTAATGTAAACATATTCTATACCTTACTATACCCTAGACCACAACCAGCACAGCCTTTTTGTAACACGGATTACCAGGGAAGGGGTGGTTACCAAATTCCTTACAAAGACCCGATGCTTATGATTTGATACCAATGGATAGCTATGATGCTCCTCTTCTTTCCTTGATACCAAAATAATTACCAACATACCTGTAGGGCGGTCACAATGACGTCATCAAATCCGCGAGTCGGCGAAATTTGGGCATTTTCCACAGAAATAGGCCCGAAAATTCCAATTTTTCACGCTAAAAGTAAGAGATCATATTTTCAATGGCGGTTTTTCAGCGCTAAAATGAGGGCATGACTAGTTTGTGTGTTGTTTTTTGTTTTTTTTAACAATACACAAAAGTTTTCGGAGCCATTCTGTTCCAATATTTTCAAAAATACACCATAAAATATCGCTCGTCGCCCACCCCTCCCCCCCACCCTAGAATTGACGTACATACCCTAACCCCGGCGCAGGTGCTACCTTCACCTTGTTTTCGCTAAAAATGACCAGAAGGATGCAGAGAAGCGATTACTTAGAAGCTTTTTACGCAATCTTTTGCATTTTACGCACCGGAGCAAAAGTCACACTAAAAAGGGGGAGGGTGATTTTTGTTGTTTATGTCACAGGCAATAGTCCCTCTGCTTCAAGATAATGAGTTAACTGAGGCTCTCTGAAGGCACTCAAACATGCCTATTTACTCACAGCTTCCACAGTATGGTCAGCTGCTTCATGATTGTGAGGTAAACGAACGCGCTCCGGATGCGCTGAACATGCTAAATACAAGCTCCTGGGGCTCCGCCCCATGGACACCTGCCACGTTCAGCAATGTCCATCTCTTCAAGAATCGTACTGATAACTGAGAGCTCTCAAGGCACTCAACATACTAAACTGAGGAGGGTTCCGGGGCTTCCGTCACCTTGACCACCCTCCAGGGGCAGTATAGCTCATCTGCTTCAAGATATGGCTCCTTTGATCTCTCCGAAGGACTCAAACATTCGATTTAACTCAAGACTTCCACGGGCTCCCGAACCCTGGACCCGCTAGGGGCATATAGTTCATCTGCTTCCATGATTGTGAGATAAACCGAGAGCTCTCCGGATCCGCTGAAACATGCTCAAACCCAAGAGCTTTCTGGGGCTACGACCTGGAACCCCCAACTTCACATAGTATATCTCATCTGCTTCAAGATAAGGCATAACCCTCAAGCGCTTCGCCGTCTCTGCCCCTGAACCCCACAATGACCTTTTCCCATTACCCTGTATGCCCCATGCCCTGAGATCGACGGCGCTTGCCCTGTGCTGCTTATGTGTGGGTAATCTTGCCCTGTAATGTGAAGGGGTCGCCCAAGCTTGACCCTTCGTTGGATGCCGCCTGTCGGCTTGTCTCGGCCGCTCCAGCGGACACTTATCAGGCAGCAGGGTAGCAATTCATGAGTATAACTGCCAGTTACTGGTATGGAGCACCCTGTTGGTTGGACAGAAGCCAGCTGCTTACCGCCTTAGTTCCGGGTCCGGAGATTTCTTCTTAGGCAAGTCCGTTCCTTTGAAATAGTCTCTAAGGAGTTTGGGGGAGTTGCTTTGTTGGAAAGAAAAGACTTGCTGTCAACCAAGTTGCATCTCTGTGTATTGAGCCTAGTGAGCGCCTTCCGCCTGGGGCTGGCTTTTCGTGTGCTGAGTGGCGGTGTCTCAGCTTATTGAGAATCAGAACCGCCGAATCAAGGTTTTTCCTTGCAGAAGTGAGTCTACCTGGACGCAGATCAGGACACTGGAAGCATCTCTTAATCGTCCAATGTTGTGCAACAATGCACGGTCAAGGACCTTACAGAATTCATTGAACATCTAGACTGTACCCACCTCTGGCTATATCACATTTGAGAACCACTTGTTTGGATACGATGGAGAAGAATTTCCAATTTTAATAATCATTGGATTGTTCAATTGGCAAATCTTTTAAGCAATGCTGTTTCCCTCTTGGTATACGCGCTTAATGCAGCCCTTTTGATTCGGAAATTGATCTTCTCTTTCTCCCTCTTCTTCTTGAGTGATGTCTTAATCGTCTCGTCTGTATCAGATTCTTCTCCCTCTACTATTAATCGACAACTCTTGTGACATCAACTCCTCTGATGGCCAACTTGTACTATTGCACCACATTTAAACTTTCAACCTGATCATCTGTGAGATTTCTGCTCTGCCACATCTGCCTGGGTACCAAATCAGGGTTTAATAATTGTCTCTCTGGATGTGCATCCTCACAAAGCTCTCATACAATGCTCTGGCAATCTGTCGATCTACCAAGGCTTAGTAAAGCATCGACACACTTGTCACGTTTTCACTTACCCTCGTCTATACCTGAGCCGTTTTTTGTAACAAACTCCCGACCCCCCCCCCCCCCTTCCGTGATTTGCGTTACTGAACATCGATTCCTGTAAATTTGATTACCACAGGGAGCTTAGAGTTTTCTCTTTCCATTGGTATCAAAATATACCACATCCCCAGTATGAACGTCACTTTGACGTCCATATGTTGAGGAAAATATGAAAATACATTACTGAAATATAGGTGAAATTGATATTTCGTAATTTATCGACTCAAAACATATATCCCACAAAATGCTCCTTCATTTTATAAAACTAGTCATTTTCCATCAAGTAGAGCCGAAAAAACCGAATGAAAATTGGATATTCCTAACATTTTTTGGCGAAAAGATTGAATTTTCCCTATGTGTGTCTATGGAAAATTGCATTTTATGTTATATGCGAACTTTATGGACGTCAATTGTGACGTAATGTTAGCCATGTTGGTACTCAATTTGGTATCAATGGAACGAAGAGGATCATAGCTATCTATTGGTAATCAAGAATTAAGTGGCCTGTGATGTTTCCTGTGTTGTGCTAGGCATGGTTGGTAGCTATCTCGTCACCCCAAGGGGGGTGGTTGTATTTTGTGCAGCCATTTTTGAAAAAGCGCCTCAACTTTTAACCCAGGGTGGGGAATTTTTTGCAGACACCTGTTCAGTTGCTTATGGTATAAGCTTCACAACAATGGTTGTCTCCAAAAAATTCCCCGGGGGGTGCCGGGGGGGGGGGGTCATGCTCGCCCGTAGTCTATATAGTGACCCTTCACTTACATATCTAAGAAATTGGTAAAGTGTAGTCGATTAATACCAAAGCACGTGAGGAATACTGATCGATAATGTCAAAACTGACTTGATATCCAAATAGAGTTGACTCAGACCCCTTCCTATTATTTTTTAAGTTGTTGGGTATAATGATAATATGATCGATCAAGTGGACAGCACAGATGGTTGATATTACATATGAAAATAGGTATGTTTGGTACCCGATAAGAATTGAATGAATATCAATAATGTTTGGCATTCTGATGAGGTGCGTGACCTGAATGAATCAAACATCATGACAATGTTGACATCATGTTAAGTAATATTTACGATATTATAAGTATCACATGTAATATTGTGTTCCATACTAATACTAATTGTGCCAAAACAAGTCTCTATCAACAAGGTGCTAAATGGATTTGAAATAAATGTCATACAATGAAGAAACGTGAGGTAAATCGTGCATCTCTTTCTAAATCTTACCTAGCAGCAAGAGATTACAATCGTCTCATTCAACGCAAAAAAAATCCGGGTTGGTACTTTTGTGGCCCCACTTTGTCTGCTCCGCGTCGAATTCAGCAGCCTTTACAGGAATAAAGTGCTGTAATACTGTACTTCTTCACGTTAAAGGCTGCTGAATTCGATGGGAAGCAGACAAAAAGTGGGTGAGCTAGAAAAGTGTACCAACCAAAAAAAAACGATCACCCAAAATGTTAGTTAGTATAAGTATTCTGATTTGCAGGTGAGAGAAATTGATCTCGGAATTCTGGAATTTTTTTTTAAATCACTTAGCCAACCGAAAGAAAAATGTAAAAATAAATCAGTGATGATGAATGGTTCGATTATTTTCTCAGTTGTAAATCAATATACTGACCCAAGTTTGACATTCAATATCATGATGGCAATGCTATTTGGTCTATGTCTTGAGTTAATAAAATTGGGGAAAGTGAAGTCAGAAGCTGACATTAAAATATGGACAATAATAAAGAGTGGTAGTGATAGGTTGCGGCGACCGAATTAAGTAAAAATGCTCAAGACGTATTCTATCCAATTAACTCGTTAGTCTATTAACTCTATGAGGATACAAACTTGGTATTCCCGCAAAAATGATCGCTTGGTACTATCTGTCCCCATAATAAGAAAGGTGAAAGAAGATCCATCTAATACGGGGCAATCATTATTTTTACGGGTCATGAGTAAAAGTGTTCACAAAGTAATCTGTGATCGTCTTGTAAATTGGGTCGAGAATAATCATATTAGCTGTGAAGCCACAGGCGGGCTTAAAAAAGGTTACTCTACTATGATAAGATTTTCGTTCTCGATACTCTATTGAACTAAAAGTTAAGCAGAAAAAGGGGGGGAGGAAATTGTGTTGTTGCCATTTGTTGATTTCACAATTGCTTTTGATTCGGTCTCAGAGATCACTATTCGCAAAACTCGCAGGTTTGGGATTCAGAAAAACGATATATTAAAAGCAATTGTATAGGTAATGTATTGCATGTATCAAAACGAGTTTTGGACTGAGACAAGGTTGTATTCTTTCAGCACTTTTACTTCTTTTATTTTGATGAGAATATGAATTTAGCAGAACTGGTTTGTTCAAGGTTGTCCAAATGATTAAACAAGTAAGATTAATGTCTTTGATATGCTGAACGAGCTTATCATTTTTAGTGAGACAATCGATGGTCTGCAAAAACTTATTGACAGACTCCATGCTTAAAAAAGACCAATGTTATTGTTTTCAAAAAATGCAAGAGATGAACACTGCAATTTAAATGGTACACCACTAGTTGTTACTGATAAGTATAAATACTTGGGTGTCCAAGTATATAGAAATAAGAAATGGTACCTGGAACGTTAATCAAAAATATCTTGCTGAACAAGCACAAAAGGCTATTTTTGCATTAAAAACAAGCTGTAATAATATTGGGCATTTGCCAATTTTTATTTACAACAAAATTGTTGATACCAAATTTTACCGATTCTCTACTATGGTGCTGATGTTTGGGGCTTCCATGATGGACTTGATATTGAGCGTGTTCATACCAATTTCTGCAAATTTGTTTCACGAGTTAGTAAATATGTAGCAAATGATATTGCTAGAGCAGAAATTGGCAGACAACATCTGAAAGTTTTAAGATATGTTCAAATTATAAGGTATTGGTTTTGCATCTTACAGATGAATAATAACAGATATGTCAAACAATCTTATCAAATACAATTGTGTATGGATGTAAACAATATTAATTGTTGGGCCAGTAAGGTCAAGACATTACTTTTTTCAATGGGGTTCGGCGAGGCATGGTGTCAACAAGGTATCGGGAATGATAAGGTATTTTTACTATTGCTTAAACAAAGATGTACTGATATCGGAGTGGTAGATTAGCTTCAAGCAGCCGTTTTAGAATATATAAGCTCTTTAAAGATAACAAAGACCCAGAATTATACCTCGATTGTACACAAGTCATTAAATATCGTAAAGTGCTAGCATCATTCCGCTGTGGTTCACTACCTCTAGCCATGGAAGAAAGAGATAAGAAGGAACCACATCGACCCACTTGACGTTTGAACGATCTATCTGCCGCCCCATAATTGCTGTTGTTATTCATATTCTCTCAAGTGGCCCTTCCGAGGATAATCTATTCAGATTTTCTCGCTCGAGAAATTCTCAGTTCGTGGGTTGCTTCTCATTGCGAAGTAGTGTAAAAATAGTAAAGTACTCAAACATTATGGGCGGCTTTCCATGGATTTTGGTTGGGAACCAATGCAAAAAAAGGGGGAATAGCTTGCAAATGCGGAAACAAACAATTGTTCAAATGTAATGGTTCATATAGTTTTTTAATTGAGAGTTTAAGATTTGATTTATACAAAATTCTAATTCCCCATATAAACCAGTTGAGTTCGTGGAATATTGAGGAAAGAGTATGCAGGAGGTGTAAGTTCTTCAATTATGACAGGGTAATCTTCACGTTACCAGGTTTCGGTAACAAAAAATATATTTTCAATGTTGTTTTCCAAGACAAAGTCGTTAACAGACAGGGTTTTGTTCCGGGTTGATCGGGCTTACCAATTTATTAAAACAGCTTGATATGAGATGAAGTGGTAAGTTGTGCAAGATTGTTGGGCATCTCAGGACTCCGGGGAGTACATGATACATGAGTTGAAATAATGTGTAGTTCTACGGCATGCGCTCTCATACCTCTACGTGTACGATAGTGGTGGGATTATCGGCCAGTACCGAGGTGGTAATATGAGATAATGTGCTGGGTGATAAGCAGAGTAAGTAGAGTTGGGGAATTCAGGGTTTCTGCGCAGATGATACAGTTGATTTCGGCTGTAGGAAGACTTTGCATGAGTAGGGTTGTTGAAGTAGTGGGATGGTCATTTCTGTAGAGAGAATCAGGTCCTGGGTTTGGGTTGATATCTCCAGATACCAAAAGTTCAAGGTGATGAAAAGTACTTGTTGAGTTAGCATAGTAGGACTGTGGTCCTTTTAGATATTTAAGATGGTGAATTTGGTTTCTTTGCCAAGGCAATGTTGTTGTTGATGGTCACACATTGGGACTGTGCAGTTCTTTAAAGGATGATTCATCACCACACAATTGTCCAGAGATGAGGAGGAGGATGCATCCATCACAAAAGAATATGAGAGTCAAGTGTCAGTAAAGTAGCCAGATTAAAATCCAAGGTTGGCCGCACATCAAGAATACAAAATCCAACATGGGTACAAGCTATATTGATATTAGGCGTATGAAAGTCGATGTTACTCTCTTAAAACGAAAGAGTGAAAAACCACTCTAAAAGAGTGAAATCTCACTCCAAAAAAGATCCAGCTGAGTGACGCATCTTTAGAGTGAGATCCACTCAAAATAAAGAGTGAACAAAATAACTCTAAGGAAAGAGTGCAAAAAAAAACTGATAACCCTTTTTAGAGTGAACAGTCACTCTTATAGAGAGTTGTGATTCTTTAGGAATTTTGTTTGTTTGGTGAGTATATGTATGTGTAGGTCATCATTCATAGCATCGTGACATTGAATGAATATGGTGTCGCATCATTGGCATGATTCAGTGAGACAGCATGATTGTGGCATGCATGACGTGTATGATCACGGTATGCATGCCCGGGACATGCATGATTGTGCGTTTCTTACATGTGTAAGCCTAGTTCACTCCGAAAAAAGAGTGAGCATTTTATCACTCTTTTTAGCACGCTAAAATCGAGGCGATATAAAGAGTTCAGAGTGGGCCTTACTCCGAAGAAGAGTGGCATTTGAGCCACTCGGTAGAGAGTGAGCTCTGTGTTAAAAGCGAGTGAAGGTGTCGGGTTGCATTTTCTCGCTCTTTTAGAGCTAAAATCCGGTCGATAAGAGTTCAGAGTGGGCCTTACTCCGAAGAAGAGTGGCATTTGAGCCACTCGGTAGAGAGTGAGCTCTGTTAACCGCGCGTGAAGGTGTCGGGTTGCATTTTCTCGCTCTTTTAGAGCTAAAAGCCACTCGATTAGAGTTAATTTAAAATAACTCGAAATTCAGAGTGATTTTTCACTCTTTCATTTTAAGAGAGTAATGTTTCCCGTGACCCGCCCGCGTTATGATTATCTGCCCGCGTTTGAGATTCTAAATCCCTAAAATTTTCATTATTTTACTAAAAGAAATATCAAGGTTTCTTCTTGTGATCACACCTCTTGTGAATATGAATTTATTGATTTTTAAACCAAAGAAACAGTTGCAAATTATTTTTAAATGTAGAGTGGTGGTTTTTGACACAATATTGTAGCTATTAGACATGCTGAGGTTTGTGAAATGGGCTTTTTCTTCAAAATTCAATAATGATAAGAAAACTGAAATACATGTAGTTGCCTCATATGATATTGACCCACTACTGGATTAATGATCAAAATTCTGTGTACACCCAATTCACATGCACGGGTCATATGCAAATAGTAGTGCCCAACGTCGTATCAGTTGCGCCTTCTTTGTCAGATTAGAAGATTCCTGTGTTTGGCCAATTGGGTAAACATGACATTATATAGGCCCCCCCCCCCCCACGTTTAAAATCTTTGTACACCCTATGCACTGACCGAATTTGAACATATACTGGTAGAAAGCCAGGACGTGAAAGGATCCTGATGATCTTGATCATAACGTGACGCGATGCTCCAATCACCCTTATCTATGACAAATTTGCCCTACTCTAGTGAATAAGACTGCCTGGAGATTTATACCAAGAGGCTGTAGGACGTTCCAAGGAATGTGCTGACGAATATCAAGAGTATACCATCCATGTTTGAAGCTGATCCTCTCTCAGCTAAAGACTATACGCCTGAGGCATGCGGAGAGGATCTCCAGAGCAGACACAAAACCTGTCTCCTTATTGAATCCCACCGATATGATGCCTAATCAGAAATAGAAGCTGGTCTTCCATCAGAAAGCTCGCCGGGGAGCCAACGACCTCCACAACGCCAAATGTTACACCAACCAAGTTGCCGCCAATACTTTTAAAATGGTAAAGTGCAGCAAGAAGGCCCAGAAGATCAAACAAACCGTAAAGGTTTTAATTTGCACACCCTGGATTTTACTCGCCGGTCATTCAACATTGACGAACGGGAAACAGGTTTACCAAATTTTCAACCAGGAAAACAGTAGGCCTTGACAACATCTCAACTGAGCAGCTGAAACACTTCGGCCCAGTAGCCAAGGAGTGAGTTTTTGAGCCTACAATTACTGCCTTAATTCCCATAGATTCCCAAAGATCTGGAGGAAGCTCACACGTTATGACACTCCTAAAGCCTGGGAAAGATCCATCTAATCCCCCAGAGCTATAGACCATATCCCCCCTCATCTTTACCACCAACTCTTTGAACGTGCGCGTGCTCAACCGTATCGCAACCTGTGATAAGACGAAACAACTCATAACCGACAGCGATTTTCCGGCCCAGCATTCATAGCAACCACGTACTCACTAACTCAACACATCGCTACTGCTTTCTACTTCAACACCAAAGAGGCTCATCGTCGGCTTCAATCCCTCAATGGAGCTCCTCTGCCATAATCCTACACAACCTCCTGGGAGTCAGCCTTGCCGGCAGCTTAACAACCGGCACACCTCGAGTCCGTATGTGGCCAAGGTATCTTCGAGGATTAATCTCCTGTGCCGACGTGCTGGCTCCTCATGGTGTGCCAGCCCAGCAACTCTACGCACCACCTCCTTGGCTCTGGTCTCACCGCTGCTGGAATATCCTCCCAGCTGGTGCCAGCTCGCAGACAAAGAAGCTGGAAACACAGTACTCACAGACCTGAGACCATTACTGTTGCCCTCCCGTCCTCTCCTCTGAGTTTCTAACCAGTGCTTTCAGGCATTGCACCTGCGCGGGCTTCGAGAGAACATCATATGCACAATAGTGAATAGCTCGCGGACAACAGCACCTGCTGCATAACACTGTAAAAAGAATCACACCAGCTCGGCAAAGATCTGTGACCATCTCGTCGATCTTTCTGACGACATGCTAGAGCTGCTACCTCTCCCAGCTCCCACATTCAACTCTAAGACATGGAATACTGCCTGGCTAGATCGCAAGGACCAGTCAAACTCACTATTACACCTACGACAGAGCTACCACCTGGTAACAATCGCCCGCAGGAATGGTCACCTTTTTTCAAAAAACCGGATTCAACAGGAGTCGGTCGCTTCACAGCAATATTCACCGATGTGGGTTCGGCCACTCGCCAGCCTGCCCAATGCTCTGGTTTCCCATCACGAACTGCGGTCACAATTCTCATGAGTGCCTACCTTTTCGTCCACCTTGGACATAAATTTTTCTCTAACCCAACCACCAACAGTGAGTGTGGCTCCAACGCTTACAACACGTTTAGCTGCTGCCGTCATACGCAGGGGACCTGCTGCTACCCGCTTTAAATCCCGAGAGAGTTTCTTAAGCAAAGTCTAACCACGCTCAGGGCCGTACCAGCTTTCTTTTGGGGGTGCGGGACTTCGAAAACTGGACCGTTTTTTTAAAAGTGGACTTTTTTGGTAAAGTGGACCTACCTCCCCTAAAATGGTCCCGTTTTGGACTTTTTGAACATTTAACCACCAAAACGTTTGAAACTTTCTTGTCAATATTTCTCTAAATTTTTTGACCTTTTTTACAAAAAGGCTCAACGAAAAGTGGACTTTTTCCCTTTTTGTAGGATTGGGGGGAGGGTGGCGCCGCACCCCGCGTACGCCCTGCACAACCTGGGGGGGGGGTTTGCTAGCACCAAGTATCTATTGGTATTGAACGCCTGAGGAGCATCTCTCAACCTGGAGCTGACTCCTCATGTGCTGAATGTCGATGTCTCAACAGATTAGAACCAAAAATCGGGACGATCCAGGTTTTCCTTGCAGAAACGGGTGCTCCCGGAAGCAGATCAGGACACTACCGGTAATTGTAGAACATCACCACGTGATCATCTCTTGGTCTGCCCATGTATGCGAACCTTGCGGTATTCAGTGAATCAGCCAGACACTGATACCCCCTCTGGCTGCATCATATTTGAGAACCACTGTGTTTGATCATGATAAGAAAAGAGCCTTGGCGCGACTATGCACCACCACGACATCCATCTATTTACTTTACAGCCACACTTCGCATTTTTTGATATGCTGTTGCATGCCTCTGGTAAGGTTTCCAGCAGGTTCCACAACTGGGAGAACTGCAATTTTCCAAGCTCCAGTCAGGTGAGTGGCTCTGGTAGCTCTGGAGCTCGCAGCAACGCTTGCCCCACATCCTGCAACACGTACGACGCATTACCGCGAGAAGTCAACTGTGTACGTATGCGAGTAAACTGGGCCACGCGCACGTCCGTTCCACGATGACGATCATGACGCGTATCGCGTATTTGTTACTCGGGCGTCAAAAAAAAAAAAAAAAAAAAAAAAAAAAAAAAAAAAAAAAAAAAAAAAAAAAAAAAAAAAAAAAAAAAAAAAAAAAAAAAAAAAAAAAAAAAAAAAAAAAAAAAAAAAAAAAAAAAAAAATTGAAAGCTTGTCCAAAACACATGATATTATGCCTATTTTTTAACAAATATACGGCTTCTCAATTACTGCTTAATGCACATTTTACATTGATACAAATACATACTATGAATGAAACCATTTTTGGTGGTATTTATGATTATAAGTATGTTTAAAGCATGTCCATGGACCTTTAATGTTCGTAATGTACCTTCCACCTAGCATAAGCACATTGCTTATTTCCGATTCCACATTGAAATTTACTGTAAAATACTGTAATCCTTATAATGAGACAAATACATTGGTGTATATGTAAACATGCAATGTGTGCTTTCCATCTACGCAACCGTGAAGCAAAAAAAAAAAAAAAAAAAAAAAAAAAAAAAAAAAAAAAAAAAAAAAAAAAAAAAAAAAAAAAAAAAAAAAAAAAAAAAAAAAAAAAAAAAAAAAAAAAAAACGCACTCTCTCTCTTATAAGACCCACATCGAGAAGACGAAGAGTAAAGTATGTTCACGCAATAACATCTTGAACAAACTCACTGGCACAAGAAGGGGTACTCGCCCACATACCCTAAGATCGACGGCACTTGCCCTGTGCTACTCATGTGCAGAGTATGCCTGCCCTGTATGGAAAAGATCAACCCATGCCAAGACGCTTGATCCAGCATTAAATGCCTCCTGCCGGCTAATCACAGGATGCCTCCGTCCAACACCAACGGAAAACTTGTACATCCTAGTAGGAATTGCTCCACCAGACATCCGTCGTAGCGTAGCGAGCATGCAAGAGCGTAGCTGTCAAGTATCCAATGTGAAGCACCCTATGTCTGGACAGATACCTGCTGCCAACCGCCTTAAATCCAGAGAGAGTTTCTTAAAGCAATATTAGCATATTTTTTTGAAGAGCGCCCCCAATTTTTCAAAATTTTGGAGATTTTTACATGGTTGCATTGGTAACTGGCTAGTAAACTATACCTGTGAATGGTTAAGCTCGAAAATGTCTATGTGTCACAAACGAAGGAATTTTGTAATTAGAATAATTATTATCGGGGATCCCCGATAATAATTCAATGGCTGCTTGAAACGGCCTTCCAATGTGAAATAGCCGGGAAATAGCGACATGTACGTGTCTACGCTCATCCATTAGTTGTTTTATTGGTTCAGGCAAGTAAAGTTAGAGGTTATTTTCTCGAGGTGGCACTATTTCATCATGGACGGATGCACAAACGCAGCATTTCAGCTCTGCCGTTAAGTCCAACCTGGGATCCCAATTCTAATTACAAAATCGCTTATTTTATGATAAATACGCATTTTTGAGCATTCTCGTTCCTAGACATAGTTTCCTAGACAATTACCAACGTCAAAAATATCAAATTTGAAAGTTGGGGGCGCTCTTCAAAATATGTGAGAATATTGCTTTAAGCAAAGTCCAACCTCTTGAAACAGTCTCTAAGGAGGTCAAGAGAGTCGCCTTGTGGAAAGAAAGACTTGCCAACAAAGTAACATCTATCGGTATTGAACCTAGTGAGCATCTCCCACCTGGAACTGACTCCTCATGGGCTGAATGGCGATGCCTCAACAGATTGAGAACCAGAACTGGCTGATCTAAGGTTTCCTTGCAGAAGTGGGGCTATCTGGAAGCAGATCAGGATACTACCTGTGGTTGTGGAACAGCACCACAGACAATGGAACACCTCTTGGTCTGCCCACAGCCCACTGCTGGAGCAACAATGCACAAACAAGGACCTTGCGGAATTCAGTGAAGCAGCCAGACGTTGTACCCATCTCTGGCTGGATCATATTTGAGAACCACAGTGTTTGGACACGATAAGAAGAAGAAGTTTGATTTGTTTTCAAATTTACCCCTGTACTAATTTTACCCCCTTATTTTACCAAGTTCTCCACATTTCTCAGAGGTTGTACCCAAAAATTCTGATTCAGCACCCTTCAAACTATAGAAAAACATCTTCGAACCTTCTTACCCAAACTTCTAGAATGGGATTCTCGTTTATAACCCTACTCATACAAAAGAAGGTCAACATATACCAATGTATACAGTTAATACAAGTTTACCAACCAAGAAGACCAAAAATGATGGATAAGTTTACTAAGTTTGGCTGTTTTTTTAGTTTGTTAGTTTGTTTGTTTTTCTCCACACATTTTTCAAGTTTGGTAATAACCAACGACATATTAACTCGCTAAACACATTTCAAGTGTACAGTATACTGTATTTTTACCGTATTAATGGCAGAATGGATGCCCGTATAATAGGCCTATTGTAAAATTTATATTTTTATAGTGCCCGAATCCTCATCACCCGCATCCTCATCATTCTTATCATCTTCATCCTTCTCCTCCTCCTCCTTGTTCCTTCTTCTTTGACTTCAGTCGATAAGAATAGAATATGGTTCTTTGCCAATAACAAGTCATGAATCAACCTTGCTCAAGGATTTTCCCCCTCATTTTAAAAGAATAATAATTATAAACCGATATTGGTAATGCACCCATTGGTAAGATTTTTTCACATCTTACAAAATTCACACTCCTAATTACATAAAGTTCATTAAAGGTGCGTGTTCCGATTGTCTTTGGGACCCCCGGATTTACCCGGTGGTAGTATCGATTTTGATATCAGATGAAAGGCCGTATTTTTCTCATTGTCGTCCTGAAATTTGAGCCCTCAAATCCATTTCATTGCCAAGATATAAACAAAAACCGCCGAATTTTATGGCTAACCACCAATTATAGCACAGTATTGAATAGGGCTTTGCAATGCGCATTATTGCTTCTTCTACAATCAAAACCGCAAGTTTGTTTCCCACGGTACTTGATGGGGCATATGTGCAAGTGCCAGGCTCTTATATCAACTAGAGAACAAAATAGACATAAATCGAAACAGCACCTTTAAACTTTCACGTTTCATGAAACGTTTTTTCTTCCCACGTTTCTTTTATAACATCACCGATAACAAGTAAAATGCAAAAAAAAATCCTTTCACGTTATCTGAAAGAGCATACTTTCAGATGTCTTGCACTATTTTTTCTGTTGTCAGCATGACCGCTTTTCCTTTCAGGACGGTTGGTTGAATGTACTTTTTATCTGATTGAAAAAATAAGCCAACAAATGCAAATATATGCCGAATGATATAGCGACTGCGTGACTTGCGAATTCAAGTTCAAAAATAGCAAAATAGGCATATCGTCGCAACACATTGTATAATCTGATAATGACATTGTGTTCAGTATTTGTTTGGAACCGGGGGGCACTTGTATTCAAAGGTGTATACAATGCGTGAAAAAAGGGTCTCTTTTTTTCCGGCAGGCGATGTACGTGCGTACATCGATTAGGGTGTCAAAACAGCAAAATGTGGAAAAAGGGTATGTTTTTCTTAAACTGGAAATTGTGATGTACGTGTTTAGGGTATGTAATACTCAAATTAAGCAGAGATCAATAAGATCAAAAATATTGTAAATAGCAAAGCAAGATAATAAAGGGTACGACACAATGCATTGCTTATTTGTTTAGGGTAGCAAAAACTGACAAAAATACTTCTTTAGTGTAGCAAAATACTCGTTTAGGGTATGTTTTTAGTCAGTGGAAATACTTGTTTAGGGTGCATTTTGTAAGTCCATGTTCACGCATCACATCTACCTTTGAATACAAGTGACCCCCCCCCCCGGGTTGGAATATGCGTTTCTTCATTTGATATCAATAAAAACGATCAAGTGTAAGATGGTATGTAGATGTTTTAGACGCAGATTTTTATCCAAAACTCACGTGGCCTTCTGATGAAACATAGCATGATTCTATAGCATGTTAAACATTGCGTAAACAAAGTTTTAAAAAAACATTCAAAGTAACACACACTAAATGGTTTGGTTAGCAGTTGTCGCAAACGTTAAATGTTTATTGAACTAAATTAAATCTTGTCAACGAACAAACGAAGGCAATGAATTCGATCTTCATTTTTTAAACAAATTTATCGCTTTAGAGAAAACGAAACCTGTCAAAGAAATCTTTATTTTTATGATCACCTATAAACTTATAATCTATTTTCAATGCAGGTTTGTAAAATTCTGTGCCGGATGAACAACTCTGTTGCATTGCTTTTAATGACCATAAAAATAGTTTGGAATCGATCTCCTTACAATGGAATTTCATTCCCAAGAAGTACAGGCTTAAAATCAAATTTTAGAGATCCGCCCAGTCCAAAGGAACTTAGCTGGAACCCCCATACTTTAAGAAGGTATTTTCCCCAGAGAATCAGGCAGTATGGGAAAATGGTGGAAGATGGGGGTCAGCCAATTTCAACCATTTTTGGTGATAAAACATGTGTGAGTAAATATTCACAATTTGTGCTCTCAAAGCATACAAATTGCTGCTGGCAAGCCAATGTAAGATAATTATTATCTCACATGAGCATGTTTTTCAAAGGCAGTTGGAAAAGCAGTGATCACACTCACACATGCCTATGTTTTCTAAGCAAATAGGTTAGAAAAGCAACAGTAAGCCTAAGGATAATTATTATCTCGGCCCGTGATCAAACTCACACATGGCCAGGTTTTCTCAGCAACATACATGGACGGTGTGCTCTCAAAGCATGCAAATTGCTGGGGCAAGCCAATGTAAGATAATTATTGTCTCACATTAGCATGTTTTCAAAGGCAGTTGGAAAAGCAGTGATCACGCTCACACATGCCTATGTTTCTAAGCAAATAGGTTAGAAAAGTAACAGTAAGGATAATTATTATCTCGGCCCGTGATCAAACTCACACGTGGTCAGGTTTTCTCAGCAACATACATGGACCAACATTGGATTTTTCAATATAGACTTTATTGGGTCTTTTTTTTTTCTTGAAAGTTGAAGAAATTAACTGAATTTGTGATTTAAAAAAAGTTGCGATGTGTACCTATTAACCACCCCCTATTTTAATACTATTTTTATGAGAAAAAACACTACCCAACATTAGTCTGACTTATTTGCATACAATATAACATGTGTTGACCTTTCCCCTTCCCCTGAAAGGCTGCCAGTTGAAGGTAGTGCTGTAAATGGGACAAAATGTTAAAATTTTACATTTTATTATTGCTTTATTTAATTTTTAAAATGCAAAAATAGGTCATAATACTGTATACAAACTCATCACAATGCAATGGGACTGTAATATCTGTGGCCCTGTTTGACTTTGCTTTAATATAAGATGTGGCAAAAAAAGATATAGGCCAATAAAGGTCCAGAAGCGTTTAATTGTTAATTAATTATTAAATTAATTATTGCAATTTTGTTTTTTAATTCTAAATTTATCAATTATATTAATAATACTATTTTTTTAAATTAAAAACTAATCTGTTAATGGTCACTTTTACCCCAAAATTAATTTATTTTTGTGATTCTCTTAAATATTACTGCTTGAAAAAACAATGAAAAACAAAGTAAATGTAGCTGCTTGAAAAAACAATACGAAACATAAGAAATCGTCTTTCTCTGAGTTATGCTGTACACTCTGGTCAACCATAACATTTGAACGAAATGTCAGATTTTCATCAAATAACAAGTAAAATACTCCTGAAAGTTGTGAGAATTCAGATTTTAGACAACTACAATTTGATCTCTCAAAAGCAAACTGACACCATGTCCCCCTTAACACGTCTCACAAGCGTCCCTTGGGACTGCAATAAGGTTTGTAGACCCTTAAAATCACTTATCTTTTTCGCTTCGTTTTGATCGAAATGCTTATAACGACGCTCTAATATGCTATGAGGCGATACGAGGCCGGTGTGAAAGTATCATAGTCCGGCATGTATCATAGTCCGGGCTACATGCACGACAACGGAATATATTGGTGAACTAATGTTGCGGGAAGTCAACTGATCGATGGCCCTATTGTTCACCATTGTTGCCGGACTGTTAGCCCGGAGGACAATATCTCCAGCCACAACCGGCGGTGGGGGGGGGGCCTTGGGGCAGATATTTATATTACCACCACATAGGCTGGGTATTGGACGATGACATAGTTGATGTACATAATTAAATGGGAAATACTTCGATTTTTCAAGCAATGTTAAATTAGGGATTTCGTTCGAATATGTGCAAGTCTCAAGGGAGTCACTCGTTTGATTTTTTTTGGGTGCGTGTGGGTGTGTGTATAATGTTGTGTGTGGCTGTGCTGTTAACTCATCGTTAAATTTAACCTTTAATTCGGTTTTTTTGAAGTACAGTAGCCCCGACCCTTTTTTTCTTTCCTTCTGAATGTCTGTATGACGTCTCGTGGACGCCTAAGTTCAGAAATACCTTTCAAACACAATAAATGAGGCCTTGTGGCACAATGATCTGAATTTTATATAATATACAGTTTAAATGTTCCTTTGATGGTAGTTCAAGAATTTGGTATGTCCAAACAACATTACATATATCAACATACACAATTACCACCACTTCGTTAATACATTAATTGTCCTCAAGAATGTCCATAATGTCCACCCCTGAGCGTTGCAGTTCAACGATGATATGTCCTCACAGCGAAGACTTCAAAAATGACAGCGCACAAGTTCATGCAAAACTCCTCAGGTAATATATTCCAAGGGAATCTTCTCAGTCCTGAAGGTAATCTTGTCCAGCAGTTCAAGAGGACGGGGCTTTCCCTCGACGACACTAATGTTCCACAATAATAAAATCCTGCAGGTAATATACCACCATCAGTCTGTCGCTATGTCCTCATATAGGACCAAAAATTGGAATCCCTCTTTGATTCCAAAAACTGAATCTCTTTGGCTTAAAAGACGACAGCAGACAATTTAGCTATCAAGCTCCGGCGGCATCCAAAGTATTAAATCCTGGCACTAGATGTAGAACTCAAATCTACCATTATTGTAGATTAAAACTAGCTATAATTATCCTGTATAGCTCCAGAGCTCTGGTTTAGCTCCTGATTACAACTACTGGCCTCAGTCCTTCCAGTGACCAGTGACAAGTATTTTAACTACTTACAGCTAGATCCCCCTTTCTAACAATAATCATTACATCATCCTAATGCATAAACATAACCTAACACTGTCAAATCAGATATCACAAAAATTACATCACCTGAATTGCATCATTTCACATAACTTTCATCCTCTAATCATGCAACATGTTTTGATCTCAATGCATAAACAAGTTAACTCAGTTTCTTAGTAGTTTACATCTTGGGGAATTCCCCACTTCCCCTATTGAGCAATCTAACAGGTGCAACTTGTACAAACAACTCTAGGGATATTCCCTTTCTCTCTTTTATAGTAAACAAAGTACTTTTCCTGTGAGAAATCTTTTCTCAAATAAAATTGAGAAAATAATATTTTTTAAAAGTTTAAATCAGAAAAATGGAGGCTATATAACAGTCGTTGATTTTAAGAAGTTTACCACAAGAATAAACCAGGTCGATTTTCATGCAAACGGTGCATTTTCGGAGGTAAGACCAACCCAAAAAAATTGGTTCCTCAAAAAATTTTGTAATGTTTTATGTTTTACCATTTTAAGTTTCAATACCTATTATTACGGAAAAAAATCTTAGGCCAGTCAAAATAGAATGAATCTGCCTTAGCCCAACCCTAATTGCAACAGAGATCATTCAATAGAAGGTTGTAATTGAAAATACCTTTAGAAACAACATATCAAAGTCTACTAAATCAAAGGATTGGAACATCATTTTTAAGGGGGTAAGGTTTATACAGGGGGCAAAATATAAAAAGTATCAAAACGCGTCAAAAGTATGCCAACGTGTTCCGTTACATTTCCATGATAAAAAGTTATGTTTGCCATATCTGCAGTTGTAGTTCAATAGTTATAGTCAAAATAGGTTTCAAGTCACAATGGGGGTAAATTTTCATATATATCCGTTCGTTTATAAAAAAATGGTGTCAAATTGTCGTCTAATGGTACGAACCCGAAAACATACTGTTTGCACCATCTTAATATTCGTTGCATATTGGAACGCAAAATGTGACTGGGGCTACAGGGTGTATGGGAGGTCACGGTCTAGCTCTGTAATTCTTATATAGAAAGTTCAACAAAAGAATCTATTGTCATTTACTTATCTATGGACAAATTTAACAGTTTACAACCATCCGATCAAATCGGACCATTCTAAATGAATTTTTACCCCAGGATGACCTGAACTGTTATGAACCTATTGTACAAAACTATAACGCGTAGATAGGGCAAAACTTACCTTTTTTTAATACCTAAGGAGTAGCCAATAAATTTAATCATCATTTACATCAATTCGAACAATTCTATTTTTTTTTACCCCTGTACAAACGTTTCCCCCCTATTTTCTACATGTTTCCATAGGTTGATTTTGGTAGACTTTTAATATATTATTTTTGAACTATTTCACCGTATATTAAACCAAAAAAATTGTTTCTGTTGCAATTTGTTGGGGTCAAATCATGCAATTATTGGACTATATTGGCTGCCAACAACACTTCTACGTTTTCTGCACAGTTTGCACACAAACATTTTGTACAGCAAAAGATAGGGTTTAATTTACTTATCAACATTTTAAAATCAACACAATATGCCAACTGATGACATTATCAGAGATGTTACTGGGAACAATTTTTATTTGTAACGAAATGAAAGTTGAGTAGCTAATTGAATCAAGAAATATGCTCAATTTGGTTTAATTTATTACGTTTATCCTTGAGTATTGAATTTTTGCCTGAAAATTAGACTTTATAATAAACAAATATATTTATTTTTTTTATTTTTTTTATTGTTTTCTTTAAAAGGTATATTTAATTGACATCATATCATTCCTTGGTCCACATTATAGTTATATGTTTATAAATAAAAACGCATTCAACGTACTAAACGTAACGTAATACACAATAGTAGTAACACATTTTTGACCCTTTCTCCATCTCCATTGCTAAGATGTATAGAGTGAAAGTTTATATAATTTTTGTGGTCGTAAAATCAGTTATCTATGCCCTCTTGATCAATTTAAATGCTTTTTTTGTGGTTGCGAGAAATGTGGATAACGAATACACTTCTTAAATGGTCCATTTTTTACAAGTTCAACAGTTCTTTCATTGACTTTTTTAATAGTCATTGTGAACTGAGAAACAATTTCCAACTGCCGACTTATGTGAACCTTTGAAATTAAAACGATCACAATCACTATCTAGTAGAAGTTTTTTAACAAACTTTAGGACTACTTTGTGAAGGATACGTAATAAACAGGGTTTCACGTACATTAGTTTGTATTTCAAAATTAAAAATACAGTGAGAAATTCAAGGCAAAAACAAACAAAAAACAAAACCCAAACACAACAAAACACCGACAAAAAAAACACACACAAAAACATCATTACATAATTTCTACACGTTCATCAACACAACAAGAAACATTGATAGTCGGTAGAATTCACGCTGCTAAGTATTTTTAATTTTTTATAATTTTGATGTTGTGTTTCCGCACATCAATTTTTCTCCTATTTTTTCGGATGTTTTTGAAGGCAATATCTTCATAGAAAGAAACCAGAAAGAATGGCAAACTATAATTAATTATGCAAATGCACTCAACGACCCTATCAAAATAATACCGTTTTGTTCCCATACAGCATTTTTGAAAAGACTTATTAACCAAAGACACAAAATTTCTGGAAATGCGCCGTTTTCATGAAAATCGACCACCAGCTTTTTTGGTTGCAAATCATCTGAAAGTGATTTTAAGATTGGTGTTTACGCATTTTTGAAGAAATCGCTGTACGAGCCTGACGGGCGCTCTTATCCTCCAGAATGCTATTGTTTTCCTTATAAGAAACAGGTTTCAACTAACTCCTTATAGAAACCTAAACGGCTATCGTTTGTAATTAAATAAAGGTGCTGGAGAACGATATGAAATTTATATTGCTTTTTGACTTTTAAAATTAAAAAAAAATTGCACGGGTGTTTTTGTATGCTCCCTATTGGCCTTGATGCGCGTTCGGAAATGTTTATTTTAAATTTAGATAGCCAAAGCAGATAAATGGACACAATTACCAAAAAGTAGTGCTCATCAGGCACCCCATGTCCCACTGGGGAAGATGCACGAAGTAGGCTGAGAAATTCAGATGTCCGCAAAATATCCTTAAAGCCGGGACTCAGAGCCAGCGGTGGCGGCCAAGCCTCATTCAATATAGCAACTCACAAAATTCAAAAGAACTCATAATAATGGATGCAAAACCACCAACCAAGTTGGGTGCTTTGATTTTGGTCGGTCATGGGGTTTCCCATGCCCCATTCGACCTCGTCCGCGTTCGTTATTCATACAAAAAAGTTTCAGATAATAACCTTCCAGTGGTTGATTCCTTCAACTCCAACGGTTTGTGGAATAAGAAAATATCCTTGACAACATATAAAAAACTTCAGAATTTTTCGGCAAGATTTCGCTTTTACGGTGTTAAACCCAATGCGACGTCTGAAATTGGTATTTCTTGGCCGCCCTCCCCTGACATCAGGATTTCCTGAGGAGGGCGCCCTCCAATTTCCAAAAAATATCGTTTTTTTGCATGGACATAATCTTGTCATACATAATCGATCGGACTGTGTGAAATTGCGAAGCTTAAATCGAATTCCATATATAAAATCACAACTTTGTTATAAAATTCCGGATCCGGAAATTTTGTTATAGGCCTACACAGTATCCTATGGGAAGTAATACTACACATAAATGTTACTGCATCAAAACGAAAAATCCGATTCATCTCAAATTTCGGAATTGTGCATTTTAGGTTACTATCTTTAGTTCTAGTTGACTATTTTTCATTATTACACAAAAAAATAATATTTCGAAATCTCTGAGTCAGACTTTAAGTTGCACAAGATTTTCCAAAGTTTGCAAAATCTGCCATTCGGCAACTTCAGGTGACTTTCCCGATTTTTGAAAACTTTGCCTTACTTTACGCAATTTCCACGGTGACATGGGGCCTGTGTGACAAAAATCAGGTGTTGGTATAAGTGCTGCAATTGATGGGCTTGTTTAACACGTTTCACAAGTGTCCCTTGGGACTGCAATTAAGAGGGAGACTGTGTTACAGTGGTGTTAGCTTCCTTTGTTCCTTTGGACTTAATTCAAATATAAAATGACTAGACCCTCTCAGGGTCTGTGGTATAAACGACTGGTAATGAAGACTACAATCTCTCTGAGTCAACCAAAGTGGTATTTTGAATTTTGTCAGTCCGTGGACACGTTGGTTCGTATGAGGGCGTATGGGTGGCCATTGCGGTCAAAACGGTGTCAGCGCAGTATTAAAAGGACTGATGACCAAGGGTCCAGGAAGGGCCCAGTGATCTGATTTTTTTATGATTTTAGTTTTTGATTTGTTTACAATGTATGCATCGTGTTGGTGAGTGGCACTGTTGTAAAACTGCAATTACAAATAAATAAATAAGTTTGATTTTATGTCAATTGAACCTATTGCGCCCTGAATCCGAAGATAGAGCCAAGACCGTGGGACAGTCTATGGGCAAGTTGGTTCGTATGAGGGCGTATGGGAGGCCATTGGAGTCAAAACGGTGTCAGCGCAGTATTAAAAGGACTGATGTCCAAGGGTCCAGGGAGGGCCCAGTGATCTGATTTTTTAGGATTTTAGTTTTTGATTTGTTTTGTATATAGAATGTATGCATCGTGTTGGTGAGTGGGACTGTTGTAAAACTGCAATTCCAAATAAATGAATAAGTTTGATTTTATGTCAATTGAACCTATTGCACCCTGAATCCGAAGATAGAGCCGAGATTGTGGGACAGTCTAAAAATGACCAATATGGCAATCTCGCATAAAGCACGTGTTTCAATAGGCAGATCATTTTGTACTGTGCCCCTTTATAATGCCCGCTTGCTGAAACCGTTTTGCTTTCTACGCGTTC
>JAMKCH010005139.1:0-33425 GCA_023653785.1 Ophioderma brevispina
ATCATCACCACCTCCAATCGTGGATTTAACTAGCAAAGATCACAAGGAAAGTGAATTGAAAGATCGTGGAACATGGAGTGGAAAGTTGGATTTTATTCTCGCTCTGATCGGATTTTCTGTTGGCTTGGGAAATGTATGGAGATTTCCTTATTTGTGTTACAAGAACGGAGGAGGTGAGATCAATGCGATCATTATTTTATAAATTGTAATATTAAAATATAGCTTGACAGTTGAGGTACCGGTGCGTACCATAGCACGACTAACGACTGAGTATTACATGTATTACTACGTACATACACGCGGGACCTGTATGAATGAATGGATTTGTCCACCCGACATGAAAAATAGCATTTTTACCATAATTTATGGAAAATCATCATCATGAATTATCATTACTTAGAGTGGCGGTAAAATATTGATTTGTTTTGCCAAATTCCTCAAGCAAATCAATTTTGTTACAAGTAGTAAATATAAGTATGTCATTGATTATTTTACTATGTTTTGTTGTGCTAGATGTAAGGACCCCCTCGACCCCAATCAATATAGAAACACATGCGTTTTTTCCCATGTCTGTTCCGGTTGATCACTCATGTTGGCATGCATGGTGTCCATGCCCTCTTTTTCGAAGTATCACATTTTGATGATTAACGCTTGAATTGAGTCACAACTTCGCGGAAAGTTATGAACTTATCAGATCCCCCTTTTTAAGCCAATCCGAGGACATTCACCCGACAGTAGGCCGAATAGCTATTGCCCGTTGCTTGGCCGGAAACATATACAATAACTTCTAAAGCTATAACTTTTACCCTTGCCACTGTGGCTATTCAGATTGTCGTGTGAAGCTGGATTGGCTTTGACCAAAAAAAGGCTATTCAGGAAACCCGTTTGATGGCAAAATGGCAAAACCTGTTTTTACCAGGATTTGTTTAAAGCGGCATAAAATTAACAAAACTAGTAGAAACTCATAAAAGTAATACAGACAGCTGATGGACACCACAACAACTATTATCTCTTAATGCATTTTTCACAAAATTCTCAATTGCAAAATATGCAAGTTTGGACTTCAGAATTTGATCGTCCACTTATCAGTCCAGCGCATCCATTTCAAGATTCTGGTTAAAGTTGCAACGAGAGATTTCAACAGGTGTCCCTAAAATATGAAAATTTTGATTTTTGTACTGTTGTAAAGCTCCCTATCATAAATATCCCCATTTGAAAGGATTAAAGCTACCGCCGCCTGCGTGACTCCTAGCTAAGACTAATCAAAAATGCTGTCGTTGATTAATTTTGACTTGCCAGACTACCCATAATCCCTCACGAGTTTGATCATCGCAATGCAAAAATGCGAAAATTTGCTGCAACTTTAACCATATTTTACAAAAATTCTAGAGGGTGTCCACGAAAGATTATGTCACTATTTGATGTAGAAATATGTTCTTTAGAGATGACAGTTTTGTTTTCAGGTGGACACCCCTAGGTTTTAATGGCATTTAAATTTTGCTTGTATCATTTTAATGTGTAAGCACGTGGTGTAAGCAAAATTGGGGCTGCCGTTTTCAACTTACCCCGTTGGCCCATTGATCATTGTTACGCGATTGTAAACGTGTCCTGTTGAGATGGTTTTTGGTGTTGTGACAGCATTAACTAGGGAATAATACGCGACGTATCGTATGCCCTGGGTATCACATAATTATGAAAATGGATATGGGTGTAAGGCTGGTGCTGTCCAAACCCGGCCCCACATGTCAATCAATTTTCTTGCCCCTAGTCTAAGAGTGTACAACTTGTCAAAATAATAACCTCCCCAAAATAAATTATTCGGATGTCAGCAAGGGTGAGCCCCCATGATCGTTTATAGTGGTGGCACCAGACTTCATTTCCGGGGAAAACCGGGGGAGTGGAAGTTATTTTTTTTTGGGGGGGGGGAACTTCCAAATTTTGGCCCGAAAAACTTCCAAATGGTGGCCAAAAATCGCAGATTTTTTCCAATTTGAGATCGGGATTTTTGCCAAAAAATCCGTCATTTTTCTTCTGGCCTGGGGGGGGGGACTGGGGGTCAAGAAAAATATTAGGGGGCGCAAATTCCCCCTGCCCCCCCCCCTCTGGTGGCCGCCACTGATGAGCTTAAAGGTTTTGTACACTAAATCAATGAGGATGTTTGTTGGTTTTTTGACAAAACCAAAAATGTTATGATTATCCACAAAATGGTCAAAGGTCCACTTTTTGCTAATTGGTTTTGATAAAAAGGTCCTACATTTAGAGAATCTGACAATAACGTCCTCTTTTTTTGTGTTGAAATGCTTCAAAGTCAAAAGGAAAATTTTGAGGGACTATGAGCTAATAAAATCTCATCCCAGGCGCATTTCATAACTTCCATATCACCAGTTATATTGAGCAAATACACCCCCTGTTTTTCGTATGATTTATTATACCCAGAACCTTGCATCGTCCAGCTGTCTGTTAACAGTGCACATCCAAGGCTAGTGAACCAGCCCTTGTTAGATTAGCATGCCCCTGCCTCATAGTGGCAATACCAGGAGTTTATCTAGTGTTTGTAGGACCTGTGTATGTTGTAATTTCAAGCCTTTACCAGTTTTACATAAAATGTCCATAGTTGGTCATTGTCAGGGGTGGTTTTCTAACCCCGTGGTACTATTGTTACACATAGCAAAGGCGACTCTTTTGTCTCATTTCAATTTCTGTCAATATGGGAAAGCAACTGCAGATGGCTTTTTTTTTCCGATAGTAGTAACTCTTTAAAACTGGCAACCATACATTACATTTGTTATGCGTTTCCCGACACACCGTGCAAAATACCATCGTGCTGCAATGTTCCCGTGGTTTTGTCCATGTGACTAAGTCTGGACATAATGATTCACGCAGCCCCCCTAGATTAAAGCAATATTAGCACAATTTGTTGAAGAGCGCCCCCGCAATTTTTCAAATTGGAGATTTTTACAACGGTTGCAATTGTTGGGGGTGGGGGTGTTTTTTTTTTTTTTTTTTTTTTTTTTGGTAAAATGGTAAACTTGCTATACTCGATTCGCGTGAGGGGAGGAATGAGGTGGGAGGATGGAAATGGATGCGTGGGATCCCAAAGGAAAAAGGGTGGCTGATATAGGGACAACATGTACTTTTTTACGGTGAGAACTGTTTGTGAGGGGCGTATCACAATTAAACTTTGCAGCACTACTGGTCCGAGCGTTCTAAATACTATGTGCTCTACGGTCAATACTATAAGCCAGTGGTTAAAGACACCGTATCAGTGATATGCTAAATCAGAAAATCGAAAAAAAATCATCAAAAAAATAGGTTTTTGCATTTTTGGATAGGTATCCAACATTGAATGCGAGGTGATAGGTCTGAAGCCGGCCTAAAAGGACAGCTTGATATTTTAGTCATTACTGTCGTACGGACCATTACTACAACGTAATTGAATGGGAACCAATATTGCTGTTTTTCTTCCTTTTCTGTCATTTTTCATTAGAAATATAACTAAACGGGAGTCCTACAGGATATCCTTCACTTTTAAGCTATCCTACAAATTTTTAAATATTTGTATCTTTCGGGCATACTCATGATAGTGTCTTAAGCATAGAGAGTCATGGAAAAGTACGTACGTTTTAAAATGTGACATTACTACCTGTATAAGGAAGGGGTGCTATTGAATTCCTGGAATATGGTAGCAATTGTGTTCCGCGCGGTCCACACAGGTGATATGGGCCTCATCATTACTTTCATACGTTAACTTAAACTAATACAACCTATTACAATACATGGGCTCAGAGATGAGTCAAAGTAGTGCGTTGGATAAATATTTGGAAATGAAAAACCTTGGTCTAAACACCTAAAAACGCACAAAACACAACTTTGTAATAAGTCGCCTAAATAAAATTCTTAGTCTAGAGAATTTGGGAAATTAACTGTGTCAGTATACTTTGGACGAGTGTAGAAGGACCATACAGAATAAACATACCGTGTCTATAATTTTTTTCCCAATATGGCTCCACAGGGATAAGTGAAGATGTGAAGAATATGTTAATAAATCTGAGGGCGTTTAAATCCTAAACAACCGTTTCCCCCTACGTGAAGTGGTGATGTATAAACTGCTACAAAAAATCAATTAAAAAAAAGAGAGTTTAAACAGAATTAAGTTTTGTACTCGGCCGTTTTTCCTTTCAGGTCACTTTGTATTGTTAGGCATCGAGGCTTTCCCCAGCTCTATATAAGCGCGAAATCTTAGATAGTAAACTATAACTTGAATGGTTAAGCTCGAAATGTATTGTGTCGCACACGAAGGGATTTTGTACTAGAAGAATTATTATCGGGATCCCCGATAAATAATTCAACGGCTGCTGGGAACGGCCCTTCTAATGTGAAATAGCCGGGAAATAAGCGCCATGTACACTGCAAAAATGAGTGTTAACTTAACACCCTGGGTGTTAATTTTGACATAATCCTGGAGTCAATACGGGACCACTCCCTACGGGTGTTAGATTACGCCATGTTAGTGTATATTAACACCATTTTTGGTGTTACCATGTATGATATAACACTGCTTGGTTTTCCATTTTAAACCAACATTGTGTGTTAATCATTTTTTAACACTGCGGGTGCCAAATTGCCACTACTGGTTTAATTTAACACTCTCCAAAGTCAATACGGGACCACTCCCTTCTGTGTTAATAACACCAAAACTTTGGTGTATTTGTTAAACATTGTATACAGCCTGTCCTGTCTCAAAAAAATGTACAATCAAAACCGAATGTTTTTTTTACTTATTATATCTAATATAAAGTAGGTCGTTTTGGTACTAACATGAAAGAGAAAATATCAGGCTTGCCAGGATTTTTGTTTCATCTCATTTGCTTGTTTCAATGAGAGATAACTCCAGTTTACTGCGGAACAAAAAATCGAGTTGTGCCACTTTTGGTGCAGTAAAAACGGTGATGAATGAAAAGAATTTCTAAACATAAAGTTATTCACACTTGCACTTGAAAAGATATGAAAATCTTTATAAAAGGGGGTTAACTTCATAAAGATATTAAAAGATACGAAAACAGCTACGTAATTTATGGTGGAAGTTATGATTTGTAAGTTCTGGCTTTAAGATTACGTGAATAACATTCGACATACTGTTGTGTGTTAGATCTTAGAAGAGAACCATGAACATACAGCTGACGTACAGCAAACCTGGAGGAGAGATTTTTATGGTCTTGAAGTATCATGAAACGCACATTCCTACCGCCACTTTGATACTTTGGTTTTCCAAATTCAAATTTGTGTGACTTCAACATTAGTAAATGCACAAAGATAGTAGTGGAATATTTTTAAACCATTTCTTGGATTTAGAGTGAGTGTTTAGTTTGGTTGCAATACATTCCTTCTGGCTATTGATTTAACAGCTACCAATTTGTAATCAATTAAAAGTTCAATTTTCAATTTGGTGAAAAAAATGGGGACAGTCTGTATTGCTTATTATTTATGAAAGAAGATATTATCATTGAACTGAATGTTGATTATATATTAAAACGCTGTCGATAAAACTAGACTTCTTTTGTGTACTTTATCTGTGTTTTGTTTCTCTTGTAAAGTTGCAATCTTTTGTAGACTCCAAACAGCAGCTAACTGGGCGACAGAGGCACTCGCCATGCATAAAAGTGGGCACAAAATCGTTTTGTATATCGCACTAAATTGGTTATTCTCTGGATTGACAAAAGCAAATAAGATGAAACAAACGCCATTGGAAAGCCTGGTTATTGTTCGTATAATATTATACCAGTTAAGAGTTGACTTATTATGGGGAATTTCTATTTAACCAATTTTTTTCTGATTGTAACCATTTTTTTTTTGAGACAGGACTGTATTTGTAACGTGTGATTGGGAATTTCGTAGGAAAATGCTTGATTTTGTTATTTTGTGCTTCTAATATAACTGCCTGACCCTAACAAATCATAAAACAGTATTAAACCAAAATCCATAATTAAAATTATGCAGCACAAGAGTGTGTTAAATCATAATTCAAACACCAAAAAAACTAACACCAACAAAGCGACACCGACTTGGTGTTAAAATTTTTAAACACCCAGTTTTTGCAGTGTTCAAGCCAGTTTGACAATTCATCAAATTAAAATTAAATGTACATACATCACGAATTCCCGAAAAAAATAATACAATTGATGCTAAATAACGAAAATAGAGCTTTTAATTTTTGACTTTGTTGGAAAATCGAGAAGGAAACAGGGAGGATGTTTCGTTGACAAAAGCGCCAATTTTGCTCTCCTCTTGACGTCAAAAGTGATGACCAAAACAACGTGTTGACTCGAATTGTTATTGGCTGACCGTGTAATATTGATGGATTAATGAAAGTAATAATAAAATTAGAAAAAAGTTACAGAATGAACTATTTGGTTTCATTTAGTTGTGTTCATTATTTATGAAGTGGGCAAACACTGCGATATGATGGTCAACACGACGAAATTATGGATGGGGGGGTCATCACTTTGACGTCACCATTTGCCCTGCGATGTGGATTTGTCGGAACCGTTTTCGAGTAAGCTATTGGGCGGGAAATTAAAAGGCAAAAATACTCAACAAAATGTGGACCAATTTTTCAACTTATTTTGATTTATATGTAATCTATGTACTTAAGCATTCCACTCAACCAAATTTCCAAATATTCAGAATCATGAACATCTTTCCTTAATCGTTCATGCAAGTCAAGTTACGAGGTTATTTTCTCGAGGTGGATGCACTATTTAATTATGGACGGACATAAACGTTAGCATTACCAGCTCTGCGTTAAGTCCAATCGGGATCCCAATTCTAATTAAAAATCGCTTTATTTTGTGATAAATTACGCATTTTTTTAGCATTCTTCGTTCGCAGGTATCGTTCCTAGACAATTACCAACGTAAACTGTGCAAAAAAATATCAAAATTTTGAAAATTGGGGGCGCTCTTCAAAAAATGTGCCATTATTGCGTTAAGCTGATGACATGTTTCTTGGGGACAAAAATTGTGAAATTATACGAAATTAGGACTGTGCTTTCTATGAATATAAGGTTATACAACTCAACTTTGTGTCAATTTAGTTACTTTGTAGCCAAATAAAAGGTTAAGGACTCTATTGAGTGTCTCTTAATCCTATGAAAATCACAAATATATGGTGACTTGAAATCTCTCGTTGCACTTTTAATGGTTCTTCAAAACCGAGGTTGTGGATTATGAAATGCCCAGTTAAAGGTAATAAAACCACAGGCAAAAATTGCACCATGGATGAAGTTTAGACAAAATTTCTTTCTCTGTCAAACTTTTTTTGCAAAAATAATGAACTATATACTTTTGGCGAAAAATGGAAAATACATGCAGGGGTATAGGGTGCATTTCATAAATTGATCTGTCAAATATGGTGGAGATATTGGAGCTTATTACACTTTTCGCACAATTTGAAGTTCTTGAAAGCAAAATATTCAGGAAGTACGGAATGTATGACAACAATTGTATGTATTTTCTTTCCCATATAGACTTGCACATAAAAAATGACAATAGCAATAGCAATTTCAACACTTCCTTAAGGATAAAATCAGATATATATGATGATAATTCTGTAAGGAATGGATGCATTTTGAAAAGAGTAAAATTATACAGGGTGGAACAAATGCCATTTCATGACCGTAATGTTGTGCATCATTTTACACTGCGTCTGAACAATTTTAAAGGGACCACAAATGGCATGAAAAAATATTCAGGCAGAATGAAATCATGCCACAAATTTGAAAAAAAAATGTGGGGATGTTATATTCTGTAAAAACAGGCAAGGTTGGTATTCTGAAAGGAGACTAACCTTCAGAACTGGGTTTAAACCAGGGTTAGTCCTACAAGAGGGGACCTTTGTTCTTACAACATACTTAAAAGTGTGCAGTAACGGCGAAAAAATTTCTCATGGATGGGTCTGTTCCAGCCACATCCAATGAGGAATTTCTCACAGTTACATTTAACTTTCACAGTACTTTGAAAGGAAAAAAAGGGTCCCTCTTGTAGGACTAACCCCCTGGTTAAACCCAGGTCTAAAGTAGTATTCCCTTTCAGCAATACCACCCAAGAGGTTCGTCGGCAATTCCCGCCACCCACCGGTCATGTTTTTTAAGGCTGGACACATTTGCGTCGCATCTTGCAATTTATCAAAATTTGCTCCTTTACATGTAAAATGGTGTGTATGTAGCTCAAAAAGTTTTCATCCAAGCTATACAAAAGTATGCATTTTTAGATTGCATAGGTTCTAACGATTCCAAATCTGCCAAGTCTGGATGAATATCAGGTAATGTGATAGATTATATACAGGGTGGATACTGATACAAAAGAAAAGAAAGTAAAAATGAATGAAAAATTGCTTAAAATTAATGTGAAAAGAAACTTCCTATTTGAAAAGTCTAAAGACGGTCTTTCAGGACAATATATAACGTTTCAACACAAATTTCTTCGGTATTTGACTATACAGGGTGGATAGAAAATGATGATTATCAGGGAGAAAGATTGGACAAGGAAAAAGTCAATTATTACTGATTCCAAAATATTTTTAAAACTATGAATTCCTGGCTTTCGTTGAAAATAAAGAGATCCAGAAGGATGCTAAACTCTGTTCGAAGGAATAGTGTTCAGAATATTTAGCAATACAATGTACGTATGTTAAAGACTCTCCTTGTTCAGGGCCAAGTCGGTGATCTCCTTGCTTTACAAGAATTCTTTGCTATCACTGCAAAAGATAAGGTATAACCTTCCCCAAGCGCTTGCTCAAATTAGTAGTCAATTAATATTTAGCCAAAAAGAACTTTAAATAAATTAGTTGTGTATAGATTGCGAATGATATTAGGTTTTACAAATTGATCCTGGTGCCATTTGGTAAAAAACTGAAGGTACATAATTTTAATTTCTTATTATTACATTTAAGCTCCAGATTAAAATATATATGTGATGCGTTGCCATGGTTCTTGTATTTTTTGGGACATTATGTAGTGACACTATAACAATAGTTGTTCCCGAAATACTAATGGGGCCTACATGTTATTTGTATAAAAAGCTGCAAATCGTATGCTATCAATTTACAAGCGTTTGTATTTTCGGGAAACTATGTGTAGTGTCCCTAAATACATAGATCATTTAAAGTCAAGATTTCAGTCAATTTCATGTAGGGTGTCAAAAAATATGAGGTTATGTTATAATACTCTACCAATGATATTCTACCAGTCTTTACAGCTTGACATGTCGGACAAAATTTCCTTAGAATGCATACTGTGTGCTCTGACAAAGTGCTGCAATTTACCCTTAAGAAAATCTGAACTAATGCTTTGATTATTAACATGCACAAATGCAATAACAGCTCCAGCACCATTAATACAGGGTGGGTATATTCATGGTGTAAATGATACGATACCTGCACACATTCACTGTAATGCAGACTGTACATAGTGAATAGAGTATAAGTATGTATTGTTTGATGTGGTCGTTGATGGCAGAAAACGAAGGTGTTTTTCTAGATCTGATAATTGGTCGTTCTTACTTGATACGTGGCCGGTGATGAACTAATTTCATCAGTATCTTTGTAGTTGTGATTTTGCTGTAAAGACGTGTGTGTTTTCTTCCGGTGAGAGCAAGTCATTGCAATCAATAAGTGTATTGTCTATATGGAAAAAACACATTTAAGTTTTTTAACAACAAAGGTCACAAAGGCTATCCAAAAAAGCCTGTATAGACTTGCCAAAAGATTTCTTTGAAGTAAGAAATTATGTTTTGTTACTGAAATGAATATAAGTGAAATGACAGATCAAATCTTAACCTTTACAAGAAAAAAAAAAAAAAACGCACTCGTTTTATATTGCTTTTTATGGCCGCCATTTTGTTTTTGGTGTTTCAGGGATAGAGGTTATTAGTTAGTTTGTATTCAGGCATGTGTCGATGTCATCTAGTAAAGTTACAAAATTGAATACAAAGTGGATGAAAGGTTGTACTAGGACAAAATTCAGATTTGATGAAAATCTTTAGTCAGGAGGAATTGCGGGCGCAGGGTGGAAATGGAGAGTACAGCACTTTTTCTACCGTATTGATTTGTTATAAGGACCTAAGCCTAAAATATCTGGAGGGGTGTGCCAAAATTTCGTGCAGTGCCTATTTTATAGAAATCCAATAGGCCGCTACCCTCTCCAAGATACATTCGAAATGGCCAAATTTTATGTTCTATATCCAGGTTTTAAATAACAAGAGGAAATCTACTCGCGACATGTTCTTCATGTGATTTGATCACAACATTACAAATCAAATACAATATGGCCACCCAGAAATTCAATAGGCCCCGAAATCATCCAATTGACCCCATTTACTCATCAAGATGGTTTGTGATAGAGGCATAATTCTAGGCTCTGTATCCAGTAGGAACTCATATCTAGCATTTTCAAGTGTGTTAAAATGCTTACCAATCAAGATGGCAGCATATGATGACCTTTTTAAGAACTTTAAAACCTACAAATTGCCATATATTCATAATATATTGGCACGCCATTTGAATTTTAAGCATTGATGTCCCCAAAAACAAACAAATACTAGACGTCTAGTTGTTGTTAATGTCAACGACATAAATCTCATCTTTATTTAAACTTTAATGATCATTTTGGCATGGCTATAACTAAATACAGTACAGATGTATCGTAATCTATAGGTTTTGAAAGAAAGTAAAAAAGACAGCCATCTTGGCCACTATTGACCATTTTGCATGTTACGAAAACAAAAAGGCCAGATAAGGATGTCAAATTGTCAAATATTATACCATATATTCATTTTACACCTGTATTATAACATAATTAGTGATGAAAAACATATAATAAAGAATTACTATAGGGTTGAAATATCTTTAAGCGCTATATTGGCTGCCAGTCTTGAATATTAAAAAATGTCGATTACAGAGAATTGCCAAATAAGGGTTTCTAGTAACCCAAATAACATATATCTTCAAAGGGTTAAGCCTAAAACCATTTTATATAGACACTAGATTGCACGATTTTCTACAATGAAAAATGTGGAGGACAATTGACGTGCCTGGATGCTTTCTAAATGCATTCTAGAGGTTTTAAAATAATTTGCAGTGTGTGTTCAATTGTAACAGCTTATGAACACCTGCAGAAATATTTTATGTATCAAGATTAATTCTGGCATATCATAATTATGCTCATGACCGGAGGAAATTAAGGTTATTTAATGATTCTGAGCGCATATTTGACTTTTTGAGCAGCCATATTGGATTTTGTGTGGCAATGTATATGATCAAATAACATATGAACACTTCATCGTGCTTAAACAAACAAGAGAACCCAAAAAAAATCGTCTCTCTATCGAAAATACTTAGGATTTTTTTGATTTGGGACATGGAACAGCCATATTAGATTTCAAAAATGGCACGGGCAAAATTTTGCACACCTTCAAAAATTTATTGGCTTAGGTTATATAACTAACTATATTCGATAGAGAAAGTCTGTCGCATTTCCATCCTTCGGCTGTGGCGAAAACTTCACCAGACTACTGTGGACCTACATGTAAAATTGGCTCACTCCCAATTCTTCACAGTGGTGCATTAAGGTCATTACAGGCATATGTTGCCCTATAGTTGGAATGTTAGATTTGCATGCGCCCAAACTTGAGTTAGATTAAATGGGGGGGGGGGTGTACATGGTTAATTGAGGAAACTCGCACCTAATTGGTGGAAGATATATTGCTACAATACGCACAAAAAACCTGAAGTGGATTTTTGATACCATGGACCATACCGTAACATGAATCGACCAACCAGGTATTTGATTCATAATTCAAATTTGGAAAAATAAAAAATAAATTGGGCTAATATTTGTACAGTACAAATCGGCCCGTGGCTAATAGCATGACCATACGAGTTTTCGTTTTAGTACGTTGTTCCCGTTTGCAAAATTTGGTATTGTATAACGAAAAAGTAGGCCTATGTTGATTTATTATCGAAAGAATCATAAAAAGGGATGATTCGTTCTCGTGTATTAATTTATAAGTAGCCTTAATTTTACTCAATATCGCAGGGTGAGGAGGCAACAATAAATACAGAACAGAAGAAACAGAACAGAAGAAAATCACAACCTGTTAATGACATCAATCGGGTGACATGATGATTACAGCGTGCAGTCGTGAAATAATCAAATGCTGATTTTAAAATTTTGTAACAATAATTAAATAGGCGTTATAACTTTTTATGGGAAAGTACATTACCGACTGAGATGAAGTTGCAGTAGTAGTTGATATATTAATGGTCGACAGATTAGCATGTCTTTTTGGCCATGCTATGCTTTTTTTTCGGAACAACATGCGTTTTTAAATTGGTATATTGCAAATGCAACCTAAAAATTATAAATCATGGTATAGCGTTTGTCGAAATTGAGAATGATTGGCGCCAGCCAGCCACGAGGAACCATAATAAGGGCAGCGTGTCAAGTGCACGTTTTAGTCAAATTTCAATGTTGTAACCAATTACTTGATCAAAAAATAAATGCAATTATTGTAGAACGTGATCCTAGAGTATTTTTGCCCATTCTGATTAAATTACAACATTATTTTTAGGACAGTTCTTGTAGTCAACCCTGCATGGTATGTATTTGTGGACTCATCTATAAGCACGACAAATATAGGATGTATAATCCTGGATGGTAAATGTAGTGTTTAGTGACTAAAAAACTTAATGCGAATGTAATTTTATAACTCCATACCCCTGAAAAAAATTTGTAAAAGCTCAAACGATACATGGTATATTCATCTATTATAATTGTCTATAATAATGCAAGCAGTGTTATTTACGAGTACTCACCTCGTTCGTAATGATCCGCAATGAGTATTGTCGAAGTTATGGCCCATCTGACAGAACCCACCCCATGCAGGATTGAAAAGTTGCAGTAAAAACCTATGGCAACATACTCTTTACAAATGAAGTCAGTGTAATATACTTATCTAATCATATCAATCCATCATCGCGTCGTGTCATATCATCATCATCACTCGCCACGTCGTCGTCATCGTCCATCATAGCCCACTGCACGGTCTCAGATGCTCCACATGACCAACTACATTATGTTGTATATGCAAAAAAAAAACGCGATTTGTTAGAATTGAGGGGGCATCAAATACTATCTGAGTCAGCCATTCAATACAATCATTAATACACATTTCTTAGCTACTTCTTCCTCTTTTTTTCACAGGGTGCCGTTCCTAATACCTTAGTTCATTTGCCTGATTGTGGCGGGAATACCGCTTCTCATTGCTGGAGTTGAGTTGAGTCTTGGCCAATTCATGGATCAGGGTGAAAGTACTGCTGGAGAATAGTGCCAATATTCAAAGGTATGTGTTAAATTTTGTAAAAAAATTCCCAGGCCCATAAAAGTTGAGCTTTAATTCGAATTTTAATGAGTATCAACATTATGAATTTCAAATATACGAAACGATTAGCACCTAAAATTTACATGGAAAAATATACTGTAAATTTTACAGGAAAAACCCCTGGCAAACATTTCTGGCAACAAATTTTCAAATAATTTTCTTCACAAATACCTCTCTTTTTACATTTATAATGACCACAAATTAACAGTCAAGGCTGATCCAAGGCAAACAAAGGCAAGAATCAAATTAGATTCGATGTAAGACATCCCATATTTAAATCGAATAGATGGCGATGTAAAAGATCCAATATAATTTGTATTAGAAAAACTATGAGAGGGATAACACTGGGGATAGTAAGAATATTACACTCAAAGTATCGCATATACGTAGAACGATATTCTGAGCAAAACGACTAAGCGATTAATCATACATAAATCTTTTATAAGGTGTTCTTCAAAAAGAAGGTTTGAGAATGAGTTTGGGAGTGCGGAGGGTGTTATTATTGTAGCCATACGTAAAAGTGCGTTTGGATGTGTTAAATCTTAACATATTTAGGAGATTTAAAAATTGCTAAATATTGCTCGGTGTGGGATAAAATTAATTCGAATTTTTAATAGTACGGATTGCTTTTGCCTGAAGTTTTAATAGGTATTTTTGTAGGTTGGGTATCCCATGGAAGTGAATTAAGGTCAAAAGTGTTATTCGGTAAGTTGACCAAGCTATATTGACATAAGATATGTATGGAAGAATTAAGGCATCATCAGTGATTGCTAAATTAGAAAATCGAAAAAATAATTAAAAAATCATTTTGTATGTCTGGTACACAGTATAGGTATCCTATTATACATGTGCTATAAGGGATAGCCGACCAAAAGCAGCTTATAAGGACAAATAGGATATTTATTAGTCATTCACTGTCCTTACGGACAATAACAACGACACGTAATGAATGGAAGTCATATCTTTGAATATTTATTTTTTTATTTTTTCAATTTTTCAGTTGGAAAATAACTCATGAAAATTCTACAGAATTTCCTTACTTCTAAAACCTACTATATTCCTGCAAAATTTCAAATATTGTGACTCTTTCGGATGGATCACTGATATTAATCTTTAATGTGTTATACTAACGAAAAAAGAATGTGGGCGGTGATGTTTATGAAATTTGATTTGTAATTTTAATGATTTGGTCGAAGTCAGTATTGGAGTGAGAATCGGACTCAGCTCTGGACTTACATGACCTATGAGTTCGGACTCACTCGTACTCAACACTGTATTCCAGGATTTACATTTTGTCAATTAATACACCCTAAGAATGTGTATTATCAACTGGGTGAAACTAGTGCGATTTAATAAACACATTTGGTAATGGGAAAGTGTTTTCGCTGTGTAAAGGAATGTCATTAACATAGAGAAGAAAGAGCAAGGGGACCCAAATAGACCTTGAGGAACACCAAAGGAGATTTGTAAGGGGTCAGAGAAAGGAATGAGGATCAAAATCAGTAAATTAATTAAAATAAATAATTCTTAAACTTCTACAACACCAAACATGAATTGACAGTCAGTGAAAAATCATGGCAATCCAGGATTTGAACCTGCGGACCGGGGTTTACTAGACCGATGCTCTACCAATGGGCAATGGGTCAGATGGGGAAGACAGTGATATCCTATAGCCTTATAGTCCAATCCTGTTCCTCACTAATTCTAATAACCAAGAAGAGTTGGATGTAAATTAGAGGGATATACTCTTATGGAAAGAAGTTGTTTACATTTGTTCATGTTCTGTTAATACCCACACGTTTTGAGCTTCTTTCTTTACAGTAAATTTAAACATGTTGAACGAACTTGAAAGCAGATCCTACGAATATACGGTTACCACTAACAGTGAAGTTTATTTGAGAAAGAAGGTGTGGTCTGAGGTCTGGAAGATTGAAATCATGAAAATAGTATGTAGGGTTTGCAAGGAGAGAAGAAGAACAGAAATAAGTGTTAAATGCAGAAGAGCAAGATCAGTGGAATGCTTTTTGAGAAAAAGCCATTGTGATTGTTGTGGAGAATGTGGAAGTGAGAGAGAAAATTATGGAGCCGGGTGTCCGTTTCTTAGAATCTTAGAAACCAGGGGAATGGACAGGAAGCAAATTTTGTAAATGTTTCACACGGGGTCAAAAGGTGTATGGACATGATTACCATTGGTACTAAGGATCCAACTCAAAAAAGTGTAATTTCCATATGCTTATAAATTTGGTTTGCACGACAGGGCCAAAAATGTTTCAGGGTCATCATCGTGGATAAACATTATATGATCCCGCGATTGGCTTCAAATTGTTTCAAAATTGTTCGTATTGAATGTATTAAAAAAAAAACATTTCTGTGTTTATATCATGCTCAAAGATATCTAACAGAGGGCAAATTAATCACATAACATAAGCATGAAGAAGTTGAGCCCATTTTGACGAGAAAATCTGTGAGTAGAATTTTTTTAACCCAAGTGACCTTGAACCATCTTAAGCCTACTGTGTTAAATAGCAAAACTATAATAGAGGAGGAGCACGGACCGGTGCGTCAACATCAGCGCTTACCCCTCACTATAGAAAAGGTTTAACACCTTATGATTAGATGGACCATATGGCATAACATTCAACAGATGACATTTTAAAAAATTTTGACCCCTGTGTAAACGTAAATGGACCCATTGAAAAAGCGATACCACAATTTGGGAGTACTAAATACCTACTTGATGTAGAGGGTCCATACTAACTACCAAAGGCTGTTAAACCTTTTCTGTGTAGTGGGGGGTGTAAAAGAACTCTTAAATAACGCCCTATGATATTCTGCTCCTGCTCTAATGGCCAGCCCTGTTGTAAATAACCCAGATTTTCGGTAAGCATTTCATATGGAAGTCCCCAAGGATGATAATGAGTATCACAATTGATTCCGTCATGCGCTATATGATGCTTGTGCAGTAGCGCTTGACGGAATAACTGGAAATACCAATTGCATACAATGGGATTCTCTAGGAACATCTACCGAGTTTTCTTCCCAACTACCTCCAGGTTCTATCCAATAAACTCGGGGGTTTCATTATACAAGAGTGTGTTTTCCAATCACCCCCTCCACCAACACTTCATTACCCTTCCCCATTTGTTATATTTTTATGATTTTTATTTTATAATTGTTTTTTGGAAAACATTTTTCTTTAATATTTTTCCTTCTAGTATTTTTCATTTATTTGATGTTTTTAATTTGAATATTCATGTTTTATTTCTTTCAAGTAATTTGCATTACTTTTAATTTCAAATTTTTGTCATATTTGTAATTTTAAATGCGATTTGGTTTCATTCATTTTATCTATATTGGGTATTTTAATTGTGATTTCTTAATTGTGTAAAACTTTTAATGGATTACACGTTGTTTGTTTACTATTGTTTTTTTTCATTTTAATAGCAAACAATCATAAATACCCACGCCGCATTTTCCTGAACAAATTCCTTGATTTCAATATATAATATGCACTTGGTGTGTATTTTTCATCTTTTTTACCAAAATTTGTTAAAATTGTTTATTTTATTATATTTTATTGATTACGTATTTTATAATGTATTTTTATTTTTTATTTTATTTTAGTCATGTTTTATGATGTAATTCCATTCGTTCATTCACTTTTGTTAGTAATTTTTGGTTATTTAATTTGCTTATTTTAGTATTTTTAACTTTTAATTATAAATTTTATATTGTTTAAATTATTTTTAATTTGTTAATTTTGAATTGTTATTGATTTATATTTTAATTTATTCTTTAAGTGTTTTAAGTTTCTTTTATTTTGGTAGTTTTGATTACGCCATTTTTATATTTTTTATTACATTTTTAATCATTTTTATTAGGTCATTTGCATTTATTTTAATTTATTACTTTTATTTTTTTATTATTAATTAGTGTTAAAATATTTTCATAAATTTTATTTATTAGTTCGGCCTAGTACAGTTATCTGGCCAGTTTTTTTTTTGGGTTCTCTTTTTTTTCCTATAAACTGCCATTTATGCACACTAAAATTTTTTATATTGCTTTTTATATTGCGCTTAAGGTTTTAACTCGTTAAAAGTTGCAATGGTAATATGGGTGTGCCATTCTACTGGGCCTTTTTTAGGCTGTGGCTTTTAACACTTAAGTGCTAAGGGGGGAGGGGGGCAATAGTACCAAAGATTTGTTTTTCGGCGATTTCTCACCTCGTGAAAAATATTTCGAACTCTAATTTTTGTAATGTGCAACTTACGATGGCTTCTTTTCATAAAAAAAACTTTACTTAAAATTCCCGCCCGTTAAGAGATAATTAGATTGGGTCCCTAGGAACCCCCCCCCCCCCCCCTAGGCACCAATGGGAGTGTGGTTAAAAATACAAATTAGCAAAACCCAGTTGCCAGGAAATATTTTTCTGCTTATATGTCCATATGAATGAAACAAAATTAATGACATATAAGAAAAAATAATTAACACTTTATGTGATGAAAGAAGCGATTCCATCATCGAGCATGCGCGCTATTGCTATACAAACCTATGACAAAAACGACTTGCCCCCAACAAAAAATACAAGGAATGTACAAAATGGTAATGTTTTGTGTTAATTTTATAGTAATTTGGTCTCTTCTACAGCAGATTAAACATCAAAATGAGTTGCAATGTGTATGCTGTGGAAGCAGGGCCGCGGAAACATCATGTTAAACTTTTTTGATCGATTTTGACGCATTTCGAAACAATGATTGGCCCTAATTTCAAGACGATAAACCGGAACTCATTATATTGCACCTTTGCCTTGTCTTATGCCCCCTCAACGGTGGTATGAGTTTCATTTGAAAATTCCGTCAGGAAAGTGGTTTCCTAGGGGGGGGGGCAACCCCCCCCCCTTAGGCACTAACGTGAATGAAAACACCTTAGGCAACTTAAGTGTTAACGTTTCGTGATCTGCCCTTACGGAACCAGCTCTGATCCTTTTTACCAGCACTTTTGTATAAGTTTATCTGTAATTTGTATTCTCTTAACCGCACTTTTGTTAATAAATTATCTGTATTTGTATTAAGGAGTTTTAATTATATATTATAATGATATATGATATCAATAGATTGTCGCATAAGGACGGATAGGAATTTTCGTGGGGGGAAACAATTGAAACGTAAAATTCCATCAATTTCAAATCGCCGGGGGATTTCTAACGTGTCCGTAATTATTCAATTTTGCCCAAATTAATTTCAACAAGTTCCAACATCATATAGATATAACACAATAAGGTCTCTAAACGCAATTACCTTGCCTACAAAGATGTGTCGTGATTGATAAGCACGAGACCACACTGACAATATTTTAAGAGCAGGAGCGGAAATCATAGGGTCCTTATTTAGGGAGTTCGTCCACGTCCGACTACATCTAAGGTTTGACACCTTAAGTTAGTTAGTATGGACCCTTACATCAATGCAAGGTAGTTAGTGGTGTCAAATGTGGTGTCAATTTTTCAACAGGGGCCAATTAAGTTTACCGGGGTCAAACTTTTAAAATTACTCATCATGTTAAAATTGTATGCCAATTGTCTTAGTCAACACAAGGATTCAAAATGTATACGTTTGTTACCATCTATGAACATTGGTTTTAGAGTTATTGGTAATTATAAAAATAGGCTTTAAAAGTGCAAAAAAAGGTCAAACGCAATTGGTACGGGGTCAACATTAAAAGTTACATGATTAATTTTAAATGCTTGCAAATTATTGGCCTGAGGAATGAGGACTCCAAAAAAGTATAGTTTGATTATGTTAAATGTTGACTTACCGGAGATAAAGGTCAAAGAAGTCAATGCCAATTGGATCATATTGCCCCATGACCTATTGTCCACATACTGATAACTATACATTGCAGATCTACAAACTATTTAATTTTGACACATTAAGCTAGATGAACAATTTGTTTCATTTTTTACCAAAATTGGAGCAACTTCTGAATTTTGAACCCTGTACAAATGGAAATTGACCTTTTTTGCACTTTTAGCCATTTTACCCAATAACTCTAAAACCAATGGTCATAGATGGTACAAACTATACATTTTTGGAATGCTTATGACTAGAACGGACAATATGGCTACAGTTCAACATCGATTGGAGTAATTTAAAAGTTTGACCCCTGTGTAAACTAAATTGGCCCCTATTGAAAAAGTGACACACAATTTGACACCACTATTACCTTGCATTGATATAAGGGTCCATACGAACTAACAAAGGTGTCAAAGCTGAGATGTAGTGGGACATGAACGATGATGTTTGACCCAAGTCCTGCTCCCGCTCTATTTACCATCTTAGATCAAACTGTACCAGTCGTAGTAATTAATTCCGGGTCCTTGAGCTAAGCCTTTTACTGTCCTCAATGTTCATGCTTGAAACGCTCGTTCCATATCCAATAAAACAATCACCTTGTGGACCTGTGTTGAGCATGATGTGATATCATGTTTATAAATGAAACTTGATAGGTCAAGTTCGAAAATATCTTGATCAGTCATCTGCTGAAAAGTTGGTACATGCCTTCATTAGTTCAAGATTGGACTATTGTAATATCTTTAGCTATGGGGACTCCCAGACTATGAGATTGCTAAACTTCAGCAAGTGCAAAATACAGCTGCCAGGATTGTTGCACGTGTGAGAAACATATCACCTGTTTTTGATCAACTCCACTGGCTGCCTGTAAAGAAGCGCATTATGTTCAAGATCTTACTATTAACCTACAAGTCTTTTAAACGGTACCTGCTCCAATTACATCTCGATTTAATTTAAGGTATACAAACCTACACGTTCTCTTCGTCTGGGCCAAATACTACTTTCCCCTATTCAGACTTCCCAGACAGATGGTAACCGCTCTTTTTTGCTGCTGCAGTCACCAGCATTATGGAATGAACTGCCATGCACCTTAATCTTTCAATGCCGTTGATTGTTTTTAAATCATTATGAAAACATATTTGTTTTCATGTTGTTTTAACCAGTCATTTGGATGTATCTTTATAGTTCATGACTATTTTATTTGTTGTATGAAAATATGATCTGCATTGTACATGCTGTCTTTTTAATAATAGGTTTTTGGATATGCTTCTTTGTATAACACAGCACGTCTGTTTTTCTTAAGATTGTATATGGTTTGCGTTGTATCTTTTTAAAATTGTAAGCGCATAGAGGGACCTTGTTCCACAATGCGCTTAATAAATGCAGGTTATTATTATTATTTATTATTACACTTGGCTGCCTATAATTGACCCAGTTGTCATTGGTGAATGTATCCCACCAGGCTATGATTTAATCAACCATCCCCGTGGAAATAATTTTGTGAACAAAAATAAAAAAAATATTGGTGTTTTAATTTAAAAAAAACCTTAATCTGCCTTCCCTACTGGTTTGAAACATCTACTTTTTGACATATGGTGTCACTGACAAAACTAATTCTTTCGATTTGTTGCTGTTTAATCCAGCTACATCCGTCTGCTACCAATGGCCTTCTGACTTAACCAGTTCTTGACTGTAGTTCTATCATTTCATTGACATTTTGTACTACGCCTGGCCAATTGGTCATTCTCGGTGACTTTAATTAATGTTCACGTTGAAAATTCGCCCTGTAAATGGGATTCTAAACGTTTCCCATCCACTTTGTCTACGTGGCTTTGCCAACATTTCCATGGACCTACAATGGTCACACCTTGATTTAGTGATACCTCGACTTGATGATGATTTGTTCTAACTGCTGGTCCATCCTATGTGGTATTCGGATCATTACATTATCATGTGCTCTGTTCGCTATGTTAAACCACCTCCTATAAGGTTGTAAAAACATCGCGTGATTTTTCGTAATCTTGATCAATTGGTCATTCCATACTCTCCTCAGTGATCGTCGTCAGGCAGTCCCTGTTGATTGTGATACGTGAATACACTGTGATTAATTATAGACAATTATATCTTAATTCTGTTCTAGATGAACTTGCCCTATTGTCACTGAGGAGCATACTCACAGGACTCGCCTTCCTTGGTACCTTAGTATAATGGTAAGATCCCCCAGGAGAGGCGGGTTCTGAGTCGTCTTGAGTGTAGATGGCACAGATCCACGTTCTGATGTAGACACAATCGCTTATTGTTCAGAAGACAAATTCGCTATTGTTCAGAAAGACAAACTCATTAAACTCATTGTTGATACAACTGACTTTTACTGATGTGACTTTTACTGAAATTCAGGTTAGAATTACATCCTTCAAAAGTAAAATTTAGAGCTCGGTAATTTGAACATATATTCTATTCCAGGCTACAGTTACCACTAAAGGCGTATCAAAAAAACGCGGGTTGGAAATAAAAATATTAAAACTCTAACCTACCTTTGTTCATCATATTTAACTCTGTTGAACTATATTTCCTACTCTTCACTATTTTATCCCATCTCATTTCAACACTAACTGTCCAAGATATAGTCATAGAAGAAGGGTTGTACATTCCAAGCTGCCATTTGTGAAATCACAGATATCTAATGAAAGGTTTGAATTCAGAGCGGGTGAGATTCTCACAAAGAAGGGACAGGTGTGGAAGGATTGAGTTTACAATACGTATCATTTATGCAGAAAACTGTAATTTCTTTGATACTATTAATAAGTGGAAGAAACTTTTAAAAAAAAAAAAAAAAAAACAATGGACAATGAATTATTGTGATCATAGAGTTTCAGGTATTTGTTGAACTGGACTTTCATCCACTCAATTTCCAAAACTGATTTTCAATTTCCAATGTCAAGTCTTGTTTATTTTGATTGAATTCAGAAACTACCTCCATTATGCTTTGAAAACAACGATAGTCCGTTATTAAAGGACAATCGTGCCGGATAAGGAAGGAGGACGCCCTCTATATTTTCATGAGAGCAGATTAACTTGAACGTTTTCCGCATTTTAAAGGACATGTTAAAGTATAAATAACTTTTGGGCCGGTTTAAAAATCCCACTTTACATAATTCCCTAAAACGGTGTTTATGTGAAATTATAATAGAGGCTTCAATGGGTAAATTTGAACTTTCCAATATGAACCTCCCCCCCCCCCCAAGAACCACAATGCCGCTTTGGGCAAGGAGGGGGGGGTGGGTAATATTTACACATATACATGATTGGCATTCTGGTTCTTGGGGGGAAAGACCTCATTTTGTATTGTGTATTTTTGTTTTCTGGGGGCCTGAACACTAAATGGTATTGCAAAAACACCAACACCTATTACATACATATATACCACGTCCCTATGTGGTAAGGCATGCTAATCTATCTAGGGGTCTCAGTTTTCAGTAGCCTTGGATGGGCCATGTTAACACAGCTTCGTGCATGTCCGGGTATCATAATCATACTAAATACATGGGTTGTATTGCTCAATACAAAAAGGTGAATGAAGTATATGGAACTGTGCCATGGGAATTGTGAATGGGAATTTTATTAGCTCATAGTGCTAGCAAGCTTGCTCATGATATCAATAGCGCGGTTATGGACCGTGCTTTTAATATGCAGACCATTGTGTCGTATACCAGAGTCTGCTTTGTGTGAAGAGAGTTATATAATCCAAATCTCAGTAGCATAAGGTAATGGTATTTGGGTATTGTTATTAAGGGCTGCCTCATGTAGCCTTTTTGTAGCTTATGGCGGACAAAAGGCATGTCTAGAGGTCACTTACAAGCTCCATAACAAAGGGCAGCTATGCAACATCTTCATGTTTCTTCATTTAAGTAATAAATGGTCATTGGAATGGAGGAATACTCTAAGCTTTGCTTTTTCCAGAGAGCATGCCCCTGAAGTTTCTCAGACTTTTCTCATTTTTCTTGATACAAGTGTATTTTGGGGATAAAAACCACATTGCGTACATGTTAAAGTAGTTGTAAAACACCAACTCAAACTTGATGGTGAAATATAACTATGATGATTATAGAGGGCCTCCTTCTCTCCTTGTCCGGCGATGTCCTTTAAGTTCCGGTTTGTCTTCAGTGCACACCTACATTGTACATAACTGGCCGCTGTGTTAAGGTTGTTGAATCGGACCAACCCGATTCAGAAGGGCTTTACAAAACTTGTCTTAACTTTTGAACCAAAAATCCAAATTACACCAAACAAAATTCTTGTCAAAGATAAGATTATGGACAATCAAATCCTTATAAAAATCAAAATAGACAGAATAGTTGCATTATTGTCTCAGAAAAACGTCAGCGAAGCGAGTAAAATAAATTGCAAATGTTTTACAGATTCTGGTGATTTTTAGGTCAGTTATCAAAAAGTAAATAAAAATAAACACGCCTGGTCGACATACTTTAAACGCCCGTTTGCCCGTAGAAGACCTATTTGTCGCCTTAGCATAGTCTTACTTTTACTTTGAAAAAGGGAAAACGTTTAAATTCAGTTTTAATTTTTTTTCAGGAATCGGTATAGCAAGCATAATAATTGTGAATTATTTAAATTACTACTACAACATCATCCTTGCCTGGGCTGTGTACTACATGCTCCTGTCATTCACATCCATCCTACCTTGGTCCCACTGCAATAATGCCTGGAACACTCCCGATTGTCTCGACCCCAAGTACCTGTATGGCGATGACAACGAGACTAAACCAGAAGCATGTATGGAATACATGCCGAGCACAGATAATGAGTCTGTAACATCGATGGTCGGCAAGCAAATTTGCATAAATGGCACCCTGAAGAATATTAGTGATTTCACCCCTGCGGTCGAGGAATTTTGGGAGTACGTATAATTTCATATCTTATGTTACAATGTACTTTATCCTACTTGGCTTATACAAATTATGTCTAACCCAAGTTTCTCATAAAATATCCAAAAGCCCCATGCATGTACAGGACTGAGCATCAGTCACGAGACATGATTTGGTTCTGTGACCCGAAATGTCTTCGGGAAAGTGTCTGTGACCCGAAATGTGTTCGGGAAAGTGGTAAAACCACTATCAGTGATTTTCTGCCTATTTTTTGCATACTTATATACTGCATGCACTGTTTCCGAATTCTGCTACCTTGCTAGAAGGGGCTAAAAGTTCGTACGGACACTCATTTTCATCATAAATGACAGTTTTGTATCTATAAGATCGTATTCGCTTTTACCATTTACACGCTTTCTATCACATGCATGCTTGTTTAAAACTATCAAAACCTGATATGAATTTTATTGTATTCTGTTCGAAATAATCACTAATATTGTCTTTACGAACTTCAGGTTTCACCAGATGAGCATTTTAGTGTTATTTTTTTCTCTCGAAAGTTCATAGATGCTTGTTAAATGTAGCGGATTTTGAGACCCCAAAATGGGATCTGCAACAGAGGCGTATCCAGGATGACATAGCCCCCCGGGGGGGGGGGGGAACTGACGATGAACTTTTGACGCCCCTGTGGAAATTGAAATGGCACCCCATTCCACATCTTCTTGAATGTGCATCACACACACGTAAATAAATTTATCGGCGAGCGCAGGTTGCCGGAAAATTTTTGAAATTGTGTCGGCAAATGGACAGTTTTGTCGGCAACACCCCCTCCCCCATTGAAAATGGTCTGGGAACGCCCTGCATGTAATTAAATAACAATTAGTTCAAATTTCCCAACAACTAGCTTTATTAAATCAACAGAGGTTTTCGCGCCCCTTCCTTATTTTTCAGCCCTTTTCCTTTTGTTTTCTGTTTTGACGCCCCTTATTATTCCCCTTTAAACTCCATGCCCCTTTGCTATTCTTTGCGTCCGTTTCCTTAAACTATTTTCAACCCCTTTTTTCAGTTTTGACGCCCTTTATTTTTCGTTAGCTCCACATTCCTTTGCTATTTTAGCACACCTTTAATTCCTTAAACTTTTTCTCAACCTTTGTTCCTTTTTGGCGCCCCTTTCTTTTTTTATCCATCCGTTTTTCTTTTCTTTCTCTTCTCATTTTGCTGCACCTTTTTTGTTTATCTTAGTTCACTTTTCTTTCCAATTTATTTCACCACCCCTTCGTTTCTCGCTATTATTTTGCTTTTCTTATTGTCCTTTTTGGCGCCCCTTTACAATGTTTATACGTTCTCTTTTCTCATTTTTGTTGCACATTTTCGCCCTAATTTTATCTCTTCTTAGCTTTCCCTTACAGATTCTTCCTTTTCACCTTAAGCTTTTCTATCTCTTTCGCCTTTAATTGTCCCCTTCCCCTTTTCATTTTGCTTTTTCTTTTCCTTTCCTCCCATTCCATCTCTAATTTTCTTTTGTTTCCTTCCCCTTTCCTTTCCTTCTTCCCCATTTCCTTTCCCTTTTCTTCTCCTTTTCCTTCTTTTTCTCTTTTCCTTCTTTTTGGCGCCCCTTTGGCCACCCTGGCGCCCCTTTGGCCACCCGGGGGGCAAGCGCCACCCTGCCCCCCCCGGATACGCCACTGTGCAATGGGGTATTCAATGGTTCCTTGTTTAGCCTTCCGGTCAGCAACATTGAAAAAAGAAGCATCAGTGATTAGAGTAGGCGCGAGGCGGAAATCTCGGGGATGGAGGGCAATTATACCCCCTCAACATTCTGACCAGGGGCCCGAGGTAGCCCCTGAATGGTTGTAAAATACTGAATGTCTTCTGCCTATTAAAGCTTTCTTTATTTTTATCAAACATTTTTGTCGTGAGCTATGCGCACATTATTATATATCCATGTTTATTTTATAACCTTACCATTAATAATTTTATATTCAGTATCGTCCTCAATACACTCTTTTGAAGTTTGATTAAGAAACTTTTTCACTCCCACTCTACTTTTTAAAGAAATTCCCCCAATAAATTTCAGTTTTAGCCATGATTGAAATTTTGAGTGCATAAATCAGCAGCCAAATCACTACTACTGGAAGTATGTTGATGACCTGACCTTTGCTGAAAACAAGAAATGTACGCTGCGTATGGCAAACCTTCAGAGGACTTGGATGTTTTCAACGAACTGGACCCCACCAATATTGAAACCTAAATAAAAAAATGCCAGGCCCTCGAAGTAAATTTTAGTAGCTGCGCCACCTCATTCAGCCTGAGAATTGGTTTTTTGATAAGCTCCCCTATTTTGATGAAGCCACAACACTATGCATTTGGCTGTAAAACGATTTAATGGCAATCCCATGTTTGAAGCATGCTAAAAAACAACAAACGTCCTCTTCATGTTAATATCTTTGAAAGGTTCGGCCTTTGACCATGATGAGCTGGATGTAGTTTACAATGTTATGTCCGACAATCTTGAGTATGTGATGTGGTGTGCACTCTGGGTTAACTGCAAAGCCACACCCAAGCAGTTATATCCATTCAAAGAAGGGCATGCAGGACCATTTTGGCCACAATTACAGAACCTATTGGCTGAGCTGTTTGCCTGCTGTGACTTGAAATTACTTTAGTAGTAGGCGTGAAGATCATTTGGCCTCAATATGCTCGTGTTTATCTTGACAACCCAAAACTAGTCCATCTGCTTCCCACCCCTAGAGCTGAAAGTCACGGCAGGAACCTTTTTTAGGATGGTAAGTCCCATCTTTCCATGCCACGGTATCAAAACCTGCGTTTCCAAAACAGCCCCATTCCTTATTTTTATCATCTTCTATAATCATGATAATTCATAGTGTTTTTGTGCTTGACCCCCACCCTAATGCCACCTGTATATTTTTGGTTTGTTTGTTTCATATTCTATTTACCCATGTGCAATTTGGTTTTATTTTAATTATTTCAGGGACAGTCTCCCAGTTTTTGTCTATTTTGTGTCATCCAATTGATTGACATTAATTGTCAGGTATATTACAATTTGATTGCCATTTTTGGTGGCCCTTTTTGATGGTGTGAATCTTGTTCTTTTGAAAGAGACACTGGCACATTTTGAAAATAGTGCGCCCTCAAGATTTTTCAAAATCGATATTTTGCATGGTTGTAAATAGTATGGGGCGGTGTTTGGATGGTTTGAAGATTTGTTGGCTTTTTTGGCTACAATTGGATTTTTTGGTCTTAAAAGGTATATAATGGTCCGCCAGGAATCCAAATCAAATTGTTACCATTTTTTTATCCCTTCCGTTTTGCGCCCATCTTGTTTTAAAAAATTGGCTCCATTTTCAACATATTTTGCTCTATATCTGGACTTTCTGGCACACAGAAGGCTTAAAATTGGTGGCAATACCAATGTTTGTGATGTCAGGAACACAAATATCCTCCAGAAAGTCGCAGATAGTTTCCTTCATGAGGTCTCTTGAATTTCAAATGGCCGCCATTTTAAACATATTTGTGCTCTCTATCTGCACTTCTTATCGTCGTAAGGAGGCTCATCTGGTGGCAAAACCCATTGTGTGATGCGAACTTCTCAACTCTTGTGGCAGCTGGTTTGTTTCCATGTGATGTCGTCACCAATCTCAAGTTCATCATGAAAAAGTGGATTTCTTCCAGATTACTGCAGGAATGTTGTCGGGACCAGGCTCCTTGGTGTTGTTCGTTTCTTCAGGCAGAGCAGAAGCTTTTCTATGTGAAGGTCCCGTCTTGAGAGGAAAGACATCTGTCTATCTTGTGATTGAAGAAATTGTTCATCAAGGTTATTGGTTATTCTGCACTGGTTTGCCAAGTAAAGAACTAAAGTGCTGAAACCCTGTGGGCGAGACCTCTCAGTTGGTCCCTTTTGATCTTATGGTGGGGTAGCTTTCTATCATTCAGCTCCATCGTCATGCCTCCCAGGGCAGCAGCATGCTTGTTTTTAAGCTGTAGGGTGTCAAGTGCTTCATCCTTTTACTTACCATGCTCCTCAAGCACCACGGTGTTAATCATCGTCAAGTGTAGTCTCAGTGGCACATCAAGGTTCTGCTTGGGAGCTTCTGGTGGATTTAGTATAGTGCTTCATGGCTGCAGACTTCAGTTTTTCCTCTGGCTTTGATGACTTGTCATTTGAGGCAAAGGCAGTAGTCTTCTTGTTCTTCTAGGTATTGAATTTCCCAGTGCAATTTCTTTGTTGGCTTAAGCTTCGATTTACGTGTCTGGGCTTCTGAATCTTCAAGCTCATCACAAAGAGTGTTGAAACCCGTTATGTACTGCTGAAGTTATAACTGCTCGCAGAGCTTTGTATCTCCCACTACCTTTATCCAGTCAATGGGTTTCAGGGAATTGGGAGGGAGTTTACTCGACGGCAAAACTATTCCTGGCTCCTGCAAGAGGGACAATTCTATGATTCTGACTTAAGTTCAAAAAAGTGTTCGTAGGCTCTTTAGTTATTAATGCTGTTACTCATGACCAGAAGTAGTCAGTTGGACAAGTCTCCATTTGGGCGACGTAGGCCCGTGTTTCCACAGTCTACTTGCTTCATTTTGGATTTGTTGCCAGTGGCAACAGGTACAACCGTTTCACGAATTCCCTCACGCACACCCACTTATGCTGCGGGACCCGCCTCTGCACGCGAACAGCGTGTCCCCAGGCCCAAGTCTAGCACCGCCAATCTCCAGGAATGCACAGAAGATGGGCTGGAACTGCACTGGTGGCAGCGGAAAGTCCATGGCAAAAGCGAGAGACAGTTTCATCCGGATGATGCAAGGCAAATGACTTTGTTCTTCAGGATCCCCTTCAGTGTAAGCTTCAGGATGCGCTCATAAGTTGACAAGGCTGGCACGTGAGGACTTGAGGAGCCTTTGAGAAAAAGAAACCCCACACCCTCCTGTAGCTGGATTTTCTTTATTCTTCCATACGGAGGCTCTAATAAATGCATAATCAGGATGCTTCCGGTAGTAGAGGCGCGCTGTGCACAATTCGGTGTTTCTTGCATGCAGTTGACCTAAATTAAATACAGTGTGTTCATATACCAGTTTCTTCTTTCTTAGATGTGTTGATAGTGTCTGGGACTTGTGAGTGTTTATGTGACAGCAGCATTAAGTTAAACAAAGTTGTCCATGCATCCTTTGTAAATATATCAGGGCTGGACCTTTCAGTAGGCTTTAGGACCAGCACATCATCGAATGGTAAACGACCAATGTTGGACTCAGGAAGGACAGACTCAGGAAGCACAAAATGGCTTTACGTTGTAAACAATTCAGCTTGTCAATTGGCTAATAGTAATAATAATAATAATAATAATTAATACAAGCACTTCTAAAAGCGCCCCAACTTGCCAAGGATACTAGGCGCAAAGAACGGAAGAAAAACAGGAAAGCTAAATGTTGGCAAAAGGTGTGTTTTAAGTAGCTGGGATTGCCAGGTCTCCAGGCAGCTTTTATGTTGCGGGATGGTCCCTTAGCCTTTGCCTTTCACGGTGACACTCGCCCACAACATCAAACATCAATAACATCACAAACATGGGCATTATACCTAAATGGATCCTTTTATGGTGCTCAGAAGTCCAAATATTGACGAAGTTATAGTTAAAAACGGCCGGCCCCTTTTGAAATTCAAGATGGCCACATTAAGGAAAAAAACAATGCTACCACTTTCTGATTTGAATAAACATGTTCTTGGGCATCACAAAACATGGGTATTTGCCACCAAATGGAGCCTTTTATGTTGCTCAGAATCCAGTATTGGGCGAGTACATATTAAAAATGGAGCCATTTTGAAATCAAGCATGGACCCCGGAAGGAAACAATCGGTGCCTTTTCGGATGTAATATTTGTGTTCCGTGAAATCCCCAAAACATGGGTATGCCGCAAACTCGCGCTTATATATTGTCAGAAGTCCAGATAGAGCTAAATTATTGTTGAAAAAGCGGCCATTTTGAAAATTCAGATTCGCCTGAAGGAAACAATCTGCGACTTTTGAATGTGATTTTGTGATTCTTTGACATCAACAAAATGGGTATTGCCACCCCAAGTTTGAACTTCAGTTTGCAGAAGTCAGTTTAGGGCAAAAAATGTGAAAATGGCAGCCCATTTGAAATCAAGATGGCCGCCAAACGGAAGGGAGAAAAAATTGGTAACAATTTGCATTTGGGATTCCTGGGACCATTATCTACATTGTAAGACCAAAAATTCCAATGTAGCCAAAAAGCCAACAAATCTCAGACCATCACCGTCCCATACTAAAGCTTTTATATACAAAAAGCCCTCACCGAAATGATTAAGACAAATCGATTCTTATGGGTAAACAGAACGGGATTGAGTAATTTAACGTCGCCGGGACGAATACAGCAGACGACGAAATGGTGTTTAACGCAAGAACACGCCGCCGTATGCCATGTTTCCCACCTATGCACACTGTTGATCGGTCTATACCTTTGTGATTTTAATATCAGTGAGTACGAGCAAAAATATCATGTATATACACCATTTGTTGAGTAAGTATGGAAAAACTTTAAAGTTGGCCTACAAATTACCGGTGGTCCTTATCATCTATCAATGTCCCTATCTGTTTTGGAGTCTGTTATTTGTATGTGTAAAATATAATCTCTGTTCTTCCCATGGCCTAGACTTCATGTGAGAAATTGTAGCACTTTTCAATTTTGTGAAAATAGGCCAGTGCGCTTTATATACATTGTTTTTATTTGAAAATGTTAATAGGTCCAATGGCCCGATCGCTAATGCCTCGTCCCCAAAGCCCCAGATGTTACCGAAGTGGTCAAATTTTGGTATCAGAAAAAGAAAGCTACTATTTTACTCTTTACCCTGCGAAATCTTAGAGCCAAAGGATGTTTGGTTAGGAAATATGAGCGAAAATACGTCCCCCCCCCCCGTTTTGGTCGACCAATAGTAATTTACAAAGTCTCTATGGGCTTACAAATCATCATTTTTAGCTCCCACGTCAAAACGGATTGAAATATCGGCGCGAAACTTTACGATGGGTTTTGGAGTGAATGTCAATCGATATGACAGAAAACTTCATATTCCTTAACTCGGGCAGCCCCCTTTAGATATATTTTCATATTTATACTTTTACATTGTAATTGTCTTTGGTAATTTGGCTTGGGCCACCGATATGAGTGCAAATAAAATCTCATCATCAATCAATATATAATAAGTAGCATATATCTAGGTAATCTATTTTATAAATATGTATATGACAAACTAGTTAACATCAGTCTCAAGTAGGCCTGATGGTTGTGTAAAATGTCAGATTTGAGTGACAACAAATTGGACGTACACGTGTGTCACATTATGTGCATCTGGCGAACACGCAATTGACAGTCGTTTACATTGCAATAACAAAGTTTATTACTATATGGTATGCGTACGTCAAACCTTGGATCATTAATGCAATGTCTCATTTAATTAATGTCGCCCATCAACTTTGATCAGTCGACGGTGTAGAAATTACATTTATATGAATACAATTGCAAAATATAATTAAGTGGCCGACTGATAGAAACGCTATTTTGCTAAATTAGTTTAATGATGGAAGGAGACACATTCCATGACATTCATTACGAAAGCGTTGTACTCAAATAGACGTCTTTTTCCTCAGATGGTGAGCACCGCAAAATGGTGCATCGGCTTCTTTTTAAGCCAAAACAGTCTCAACAGAGTGCACAATGTATTTTGCAAGAAGGTTGCGTTTAAAAAAAAACCAGCCAAATTGCATTGGATCTTGAGGAATGTGAAACCATGGGGCTCGGTGCTGGGGAGGGTTAGGTCAACAATTATTTGATTGGGCTTTTTTATTATTATTTTTTTTTTATTTCTTGTTTGGTGGCGATAGTGTGTTATTGATTTGTTGAATTATTATATCTATTACATTTTGTATAAGTATTTTTCTGTATTCTGCAATACTAATACTAAACTGTTTATTTTTCAGACGCAAGATTTTACAAATTAACCTCTCAACCGGACTTGAAGATGTTGGAGGAATGAATTGGCAGATGGTACTCTCTCTGCTTTTCGCTTGGTTATTGGTTTATCTTTGTATTTGTAAAGGAGTCAAAAGCTCCGGAAAGGTAGGTATATTTTGCTCTATAAGTTGGGTGGGGTGAGTACGTCAAAACAATACTATAAGAACACAGCAAAAATAACTGCATTATATGGGTGGTTAAGATTATAATCGAGTGTAAAGGCCACGACGAAACTAAGCAATACAACTGACTTATAGAGGTGAAGAATTTTGAAGACCAACTAAATACAGCATGATTTTAATATTTCCTTTTTACAATTATGTCAAGTTATTAGATGAACAATAGCAATCGCCCGTCATCATGAATATTAATGTTGTACCATTAACAACTGCGTGTGTGCATGTGACCATTTCTTGGCTCGAGCACCAACAGTTGGCACGTTTTTAACATAATTATTCTAGGGAGCATTAAAAGAAAACAAAACCAAAGCGAAATTATTTAGATAACTTAAATAGAAATTACCAGTTGCTAACAGTATGTTATGTCCAGTCGCCGCGTATATGCTATTCAGTTGTATGCATTTGTGATCGGCGTCGAATGGCCCGTGATATCCATAACCTGTTCAAAAATTACAATCTGGTATTTTTTAAAAGTTACAGCACTGTTGGGTGTGGTCTTTTTACCATTAATTATAACCCAACTGATAAACGTGGTGGGATCACCGACGTTTTTTATAAAAGGGTCAATGATTTATCCCTGTTTGCTTGGTATAGACTCAAATTTACATATCTAGCGATTTCGATTGTACTGACGTCGATGTTATTTGATGACGTAATAGGGCTTCCCCGGCACATGTGCTATTATCACATGGTATACATTTGGGTATGCGCCGCATTTGGGGTTGCCTGTCAATAAACAGGACAGACTTTCGGGTTCGTTAGTTGTTTTTACAATGTCTCATGAATAAAAACAAAAGTTTGCTTTCTATTGCTTCAATGAATTGTCGTGGCCTCGGCGACTTTAGAAAACGTAGGGATATTTTTAATTACCTTAGGAATAAAAGATATTCTATCGTATGTCTCCAAGATGTTCACTTTACCAAAGAAAATGAGGCGATGATACGTAACGAGTGGGGTTTTGAATGCTACTTTAACTCATACAGAAGTAATGCCCGTGGCGTGGCTATCCTTTTTAATAATAATTTTGAGTTTAAAGTTTTCTC
>JAMKCH010005140.1:0-67436 GCA_023653785.1 Ophioderma brevispina
TATGACCCTTTCACCTGTCCCATGTCACTTGGATTTCCGTTTGGACTTAATTAGTCTTGAAGTGATAAATTATGGTCCTCTGAAAAGTGAATCAAAATGCTCTTTTAAGTTATAGTTCTTCCTTGAAACTACTTAAAACATTTAAGGTTGTCTACCGATGTCTTCACAGCCCAAAAGTAAGAAGTACCTTTGCTAAAAATGGAACTCATTTAGAGGAAGGTTAAGTGCGCACAATTGTTTTTACATCGGTCCCGAGTCATTTTTTTTTTTTTTGCATGACTTGAGGGCCACTAAAATATGTCAGGTTGATAAAAGATAAGGCCAGTCAAGTCATGCTTAGCAGGAATGGGATTTACCCCTTGATTAAATGGTCAGTGTTGTGCTAATACTTCATTTCAAGAATATTTATGCACATCATTTCCTGGCCAAGAAGATTATTGTTAATAAATGATTTGGTCTGAAAAGCTTGGAAATTGTAATTTAACAACCCCCAAGGGCTGAGAAAAAACACGAGGATGCACGGTACAGACCACGCCAAAGATAAGGGATAGTACGGGTGTATTATATGTTGGCAGAACAAACGGCGGGAATCGTGACAGGCAGAGGGTACACACATAATGCGTCGTATTTTGAGGGGGCGCGGAGGTTTGTTTAGAAAAAATCCATTTTGCTTTGTTAATAAAGCTCTAAATGTAAAACAACTTGCGTTTGATGTACAAAAAAATCAAACAATATATCCTCTGAGTGCAAAAAAGTCCGCGAGACAGGAAGCATATTAGTTTTTTAATGTTCAAAATGAGACATAAGAGGTTTAAAAACTTAAGTAAATCTGCATTATTTGTCAAAATTGATCCGAAAATTTACAGGTGCCGTTGAATGTCAGTTTTTGACACGTAAGCTCATCCCCCCTACACTAATCAGGGAGAAGCGATTCAGCCCAAACCTGAGACTAGAATACCTAAAAGGTATTCTAGTCTTTCAGACCAAAGACATCAAAAACAAGCAGTGCGTCATCAACTAAATAATTTGGTTCCATGCCTAATTACGTGTAGGCAAGTCATGCTGTCATAATTCACGATGCTCGCTGATACAGTCATTAAAGTTCTAATCTCGCCAAATAACAATGAATATGTACTTATTAGGCATTGAATACCGATCAAATTAATTTACCTCTCAATAAAATTATGTTGGATTTCTTTTTTCAACAACTGTTCAAATGCTTGGCACTTACGCTTTGTGTATGCATCACCCACGGTTAATCCACGGTACGTATAACCTTCGTTGTCCTCGCCGGGGTATTCCCTCACCGGGAATAACCCATGGCTAGATCTTAGCTTACCCGGGTCTTCCCGACGATGAATATCCCAATTCTGATTCTCATCTGCATATTTGGACTCGGGCGTGTACTTTCACTTATTTCGGTTGAAGATGAAAGATCTACGCAACTGATTTCGAACCAGTTGTGTGTGCGTTTAGTATGTATGATCCCGACATGATTATTGACTGATACGTAAATGACGTCACAGGCATAGCGCCCAATTTGGAAGAATTTCTTTTGTTTATAGGGGGGTCTAGGAAAATAATCTTTTCAGTGTAATTGTGACCTACCTGTAGCAGTTTGGAAATAAACCTTAGGTTTCTCGTGTATTTATATCAAAAAGCTTTCAATTGATATTCATAAAATCATAATTTCATGGTGTGTGGACTTTTTTTGAAAAATCTAGTTTTCCACGTATTGGTCTATGGAGAAGGGATATAGAGGGCGCTATAACATACAAATAATGACCTTTGTAGGTCTATATGGCAAGATTTCCGCAATGGATTGTCGGATGTTTTGCAAGAAGATGATAACTCTTGCAAGTCCCTACTTCATGTATATCAGTTGTCAAAAGTGTTGTCGCCACTGCTACTTAAAATTGTTCAAAAAATGGAGGTCAAAACAGCTGTGCTAGACAGCTTGTGTCTGCGTTCCCTATAATGTGAACCAATTCTTAAATAATTGAATTACAAGCTCATCTTTCCCCAATTTTGCGTGCTTCTGTTGCCACTAGTCCATGAGAACAATAAACCACCTGACAATTGCAGTGTTCATCTACATGTGCCTGCATGTTATAATTGAAGCAGTGTAGTGGCCCCACCAATTATAGATTACATTTTCCCACAGGCTGCATCCCAATATATATATCAACCAGGCATAGTTGGCCTTTAAAGGTGAAGGTGCCATCTTCACTGTGATTGCCAGTGGGTTTTTTTAACACATGGCGGAAGCTGTGGTGAACTTCGATTCACACCTCTAATTACCTCCCAAGCCTCCTGCCAGGCATTTGTTATAAAGTTGACCCTCAAAAAAAAGCTTGGATTTGCCTTAAATGGCTGCATTTTCAGCAGATATCATTGTTAGGTTGGCTTACAAGGAGATAAATAAATCAGAAGTGTCCATCTATTAAAATTTCAGGCGAAGAAATATCTCTTTCTGAAGGGAAAAAATGACGTGCTTCATTCAAAATAGTCTGTGATGGGCGGGAATTTTGACGGGTGCCAATTTCTCACCGGGATGCGGTCAACACATTGTAATTTCCATGCTTGAAAGGCTGACAAGTATCAAGTCTTCTGAAGAAAAACCGCAATATTTAATGGTACCAGTACATGATAGTGAAGAAAGGAGAGTTTCTTGATGTCATGTTTGTACATGAAAATTATAGGCCAGTTTATTGTAATAGAGGTGTGAAACTGTAATTACCTGTCCAGCACTGTATTTGTGTAAACGTAGAAATTATAATGAAAAAATATTAGTTGTAAGTGTACTTATCTGATATGTCCACCAAATTCCAGACTCGCATCAGGATCCAGTGTTGACTGGTATTGCGGCTGGTGCTTCTGTTGCTCTTGTAACATTGCAACTTAGTGGTGGTGTGTTCATTGTTAAGAGAAGACAACAGGAGTGAATTTCACGATCGAGAAGTCACTCCCAAAAGAAAGCAATGGTATGAAACACATGAAAAGTATACATTTTGCAAGTTCTTATTAGCAGGCATGGTGTATGGTTCTATTGCCCCTGTTTGAGGGAAATAATGAATCTGGACAACTCCATTTCAGCTTGCAGATTAACATGATGATTATTATAATCCTGCAGTATAGTTGCATTGTCATTCTTTCAAAAGTTAGCATTCTGCACAGGTGTTCAATTAGCCTTAGTCAAATTGCAGGGTATGAAGGTACATAGCGGATAATGGTGCGTGAATTGAAAATGATGAGATCAATTTAGAACTAACACAAAATCAAAAGTAAGTTTCCCTCTGAAAGAATCCCCCATAACTTCAAGGTATCCATTTTTTAAAGATCAAACACCTAGCACAGGAATATAGCTAGGGTTGTCAGGGGAAGCTAGTTTCATGGAAAAGTAGCGAAATTGTGACTTACCGGCTGATGAGCACAACAGTGAACCAAAAAAATTGTGCTTTTCAAAAATAAATCTGTGTTGACGGACTCTTGTCCAGTTATCGGACACTTTGCAAGACAGTTTAATAAAGTGTGTAGCCACCACCTTTGTCAGTGACTTCTTGGCACTGTCGCCTCCATGGAGGTCACGAGCTTCAAACATTTGGCATTAATGCCTGAAGATACAGGGATGGCCTTAGTGTTTTCAGCTTGGTCGAGATGCTCAAGCAGGTCAGGGAATTAGCGGGGCCACACCACGAGGAATGCCCTCATAAGTCAAAATGCAATCACAACTCTTGACGATTCAAAACTCGTGCGGAAACAAGGCATTGTCATCATATTTGAAAGTCTCACTAATGGCAGCGGCGACCTCGGTGTGGACATGCGGTTACATGAGTTCATCCACGAATCTGTGGCATTCAGGTGGTGTCCATCATCAGGACGAGAAGTGGCTGGGCGTGCTCCATTACCCCATGAATGGATGGAATTTACAGTATTTCTGACCGAGTATGAATTCCAACTGAAAAAGGAGAGGACATATGGTGCAAACCTGGCAGGACTTTTAAACCGCATTCCATTGCATGTTGTTTCACAGTGAAAATGGGCATGAAACACTCGTGCAAATTTGAAAAAGGACTTATTTTGTCTTTAATTGGTGATCGTTTATCGTTAAGGCAAGGATTCTGTAATTTTCAAAACAAGCTTCGAACTTACAAGTATATTACTTTGTATGTTTTGGGGGAGGGTAGAGAACCGTCTTGTGGTCTTCCCCTGTAAGTTAGTAACTGCCCAGCAGCGAAACTGATATCTACATCACCAAAACACTGTCTTCCAAAACATCATTTCTCAAGTATACCCAAATCATGACTAGACCCCATCGCAGACCTTTTTCTAAGGTCTGCCTTGACTATGGTGTAGTCATGAACCGTAGAGGGATTTTCTAGTGCAAAAACACTAACAATATGCTGATATGTGTAACAACCTCCAATGCAATGTCCTATGACTGCAGGAAACCCATAGAGGAATCGAAGAAAGAAAAACAATCGCCCACCATGCATGAATGGTCTTAGCCACCGAAAGGCCACATAGACTGTATAGAAGTGCTTATATTCATGAAAACAGGCTCCAAATGTAGAAGCAATATCAATGTCTGATGACAAACCATCGAAGTCCTCACTATTGAGGTCAGCTCTGTCTAGTTACATCAGATTACAAACTCAATCAGTGATTCAAGCACCCTCAATTTCATCACGGGAATCCCACCAAACTCACTTCTTTATTGGTGATTTCAACAGCCATGGCTACCCAATGGTTTTTTTGGGCTACAAATGAAACTAATAATAAAGATGGACAGCTGTTTGAAGAAGGGATCGACAGTCAACCTACGTCTCCTACACGACCCTAGCTGCCGCCATCATTTTCTAGTGCCCGTTGGAAGAGAGGTGACAACCCCGAACTAGCTATTGTTAGTAAAAAACATCTCTTAACTTGTTGTAGCAAGATTGTTGACATGGATCCTGTTCCACTAACGCAAAAAATCGCACCAATCGGTATCCAAGCAACGCTTGCAGTAAGAAAACAAAGTGCTTTTTAAGCGTTGCTTTAACTATAGGAAAGCAGATGGCAAGGATTCACTGATGAATTGGACCAGAACGTGAAGAGGAGATTGCCTCCAAAACCCATAACGAGACAATTTTGCAAACTAGTGAACAGACTGGCCGGAGATTCATACCCAGAGGCTGAGGCGGAATATATACCCAGGCCCTTTTCAAGGAATGTGCTGAAGAATATCAGGAGTACTACTTACAATGTTTGAAGAGATCCTTTCTCGCTAAGAAAACTGCTAAAAGGTGAGGAAGTTTTGGAGGCGGACTCTCCCAGGGAAAGATCAAAAACCGCATACATACTTTAATTGAACCACCGATTGACCCATAACAGCAAGCAAGCATGGACTACCAGTCCGAAAAAGCTTCAAGGGGATCCAAAAGAACCTCCACAGCAGCAATGATACACAATCAAGTTGCCAACCAACGCTTTTGAATGGCAAGTGCAGCAAGAAAGCCAAGAAGATCAAAAACTAGCCAGTAAGAGTGTTTAGTGGCAACCAGGTTTCACCCGCCCTGTCAACATGGAGGAATTAGAATCTGGTATTGCTAAACTTCAAACCAGGAAAGCAGTAGGCCTTGATAAATATCAACTGGGCAGCTGAAAAGCTTCGGCCCAGTAGCAAAGCAAAGCTTCTTGAGCTCTACAATTGCTGCCTGAGTTCCCAAAGAATCTGGAGGAAAGCAATGTTATGGCACTTCATGAAGCCTGGGAAAGGTCATCAAATCCCAAAGAGCTATAGACCTTATCACTCCTCAGCCATACCACAGCTCTGGGAAGGTCTGCTCAACTGTATCACACCTGTGATAGACGAACACCTCATGCCAGAATAGGCAGGTTTCTGGCCAGGCAAAATCAACAACTAGCCAAGTTCTCAACCTAACTCAACACAACGAGGATGGTTTCGAGAAATTGGTAACAGGAGATTGGTTCGTTGACCCTTTCAGCAGCTTATGGACACTGTTTACTCACAGAGCCTACTCCAAAGATTTGGAACGCACCAAGGATATCTGCTTGACTGAGTAATCAAAGATTACTTTCAAACAGGATGTCTTGTTTAGCTAGGAGCGAAGAAGCGTCGATGGCGTAAGCTCAAGAAATGGTTCTATCACAATGGAGCGTGCTTGCACCTCTCCTGTTTAACATCTATACCAAAGACCAACTAGGAGCGCAGGAATCTGCCGTTTTATCTATGCTGACGATCTTGGGAAGTTAGCTCACGAGATGCAGACTTCACAGTGTGGAAGAGAGACTCTCCAAAGCTTTGGATGAACTCACTCCTTATTATGAGGAAAACACCTACATGCAAATTCCATCCAAGACACGGCAGTCGTGCGCTTCCATCTACACCACCGTGAAGCAAACGCCCAGCTTAATGTAACCTGGTCTGGTACACCCCTGGAGCACTGTAGATTAACCCTGTCTACCTAGGAGTTACCTTGGACTCACACTTCTTCTTCTAAGACCCAACATCGAGAAGATGAGAGTAAAGTATGTTCACCGCAATAACATCTTGAAAAACTCACTGGCACAAGGACCAGATAGGGTGCTCGCCCACATCCCCTGAGATCGACGGCACTTGCCAGGTGCTAATCATGTGCAGAGTATGCTTGCCCTGTATGGGAAAAGTTCAACCCATGCCAAGAAGTTTTGATCCATCGTTAAATGCATCCTGCCCGCTTATCACAGGAGGTCTTCATCCACACCAACGGTACAATATTCATCCTAGCAGGAATTTGACTCCACCAGAATCCGTCGTAGTAATGTAGCGAGCATGCAAGAGCGTAAGCTGCCAAGTATCTAGGTGAAGCACACTATGTGTGGACAGAGACTGCGCCAACCGCCTTAAATCATGAGAGAGTTCTTAAACCAAAAAAGTCCTCCAACCTCTTGAATCAGTCCTAAGGAGATAAGGGAGAGTCGCATTGTGAAAGAAAGACTTGACTGTCAACAAAGAAACATCTATTGATATTGAACTGGTGAGACATCGCCACTGCGAGCTGACTCCTCCATGGGCGGAATCGATGCCTCAACAGATGGAGAACAGCCCAACAGAAAATGTTTAAACATTAACGTTTGGGATATTTTAGATGATAGTTCAGTTCAATTTATTCAGCAAAAACATATCTAACATGACATAAATGTATAATAAGTATATTATATACAATACATAATACAAGAAGGATTCCAATGAAACTGTACTAGATGAAAACAGGTGCGGATATGATATTGCTAAGGCCAGTAATGGACACCGAAGGGCTTAATGGTTATTCACTGGCCCGGTAAGCCATAAAGTAAAAATATACCTAAATACAATAATTACAATATTCCAAAAAATTATCAAGTAAGGGATGATATAAAAATTACATAGGTCAATATACATAACAGAAAACAAACAATATATCTAAACAAACAAAAACTTAACGGAATACAGGATACGGGAATTTGACAAGAAAGACAGACTCTCAAAATTATCTTTGCGGAGGTATGTTGATACTAGTGCATAATGAGGAAGTTCAGAGATTGAGGAGGTAGAGGTGAAGAAAAATAAGGAGTAGAGATAGAACCGAAGATGAAGAATGGAATAAGTGAGGAGAGAATAAGGACTTGGGGAGGTAAATTATAAGTGTATACTGGTTGATGAAATGGTTTTCAGTTGAGCTTTAAAGTATTGTTTGTTTAATTGTAGTATAGATTCGGGGGAGATCATTCCAAAGTTTTGGCACGTGATACTGAATATAAAGTGCTTTTCAGAGGTAGATTTTGGTAGGGGAAAAGATGAAGTTTGTAGGCTTGTCTGGTGTTATATTGTGGATTTTCTGCGTTTGTGGGGTAAAGTACTTGCTGTGAGTCGGAGGTAAATGATTTTATGATAGTCAAACCTGAAGAGTGCTGTTGAAGTTGGTTGAGGTGCTCTAATTTAAGTGTTTCAGTGGAGGAAATAATGGCAAAGGTGAGTTCTTTGGGGTTGGAGTTGTGATGTGCGAATGGGCCCAATTTAGGTGTGATGTTTAGTTTGTGAGCCGTGAAAGATAGTTGGAGGCCCAAATGATGTTACAGTAAAAAAAATAGCTAAGTATGGAAGGAACTAGGTGTTTGTAAAGTGATTTAAGTGTAGTCTGGAAGGTTGTGTTTAACTCTGTAGATTGTACCAATGGCGTGAGACGCTTTGGTCGTGACAGAGTTGATGTGGTCATTCCATGTTAGTTTGTGGCCGATTGTGAATGCCAGAAAATTGGTTGAGTGTACCTGGGAGATTGTCTGGTTATCGATGGTTAGTGTTTGATTGTGATTGGTGTTGGGTAGAGAAAAAGCATGTAGGGAGTTTGGAAACATTGAGAGAAAGTTTGTTAGAAAGTTAGCCCGAAACCAGTCCGTGATTTTTGCGAGTTCATGCATTCATGTTGTTAAAAGTGCATTAATGTTAGAGTTTGAGAGAAAAATATTGTGTCATCTGCCAAAAAGATTAGTTTTTAGTTGTGTTAGAGAGTTACGTGATGTCATTCATGAAATGAGAAAAGTAGGGTCCAGAATGAGCCTCGCGGGACGACAACTGTGATAGGTTTGATTGATGATGCGGTGGAGTGATTGATTGTGAGCGGTTAGTAAGGTAACTCTTGAACCACTCAAAGGCACTACCTCCCGACGGACACCGTAATGATAAAGCTTGGGAGAAGGTAATGTTGTGGCAATGGGCTGTCGAAAGCCTGGAGACCAGGAATGCCCCATGGTGTGAAGTTATTTTTAAGTGCAAGGTGAGGTTGGTTGTTAGTTCTAGGAGTGCCATGTAAGTTGAGCATTTGGCCTAAAACCGTATTGTCCAACAAGAAGGTTGTGCCTTATTGAAGAACGTAGACAGGGACGTGTGCGTACATGATTTTTTCACGTAGTTTTGAAAAAAGATGGAGAACAGAAAATGGGCCTGTAATTTGCAATCTTATGTGCATCTTGTTTTTTGGAAATAGGCATAATGAGTGAAGCAGGAGGTTGGGAGTATAGGTGAAAAAAGTCAGGAGTAGAGATGAAATGAGATAAGTAATAATGTGAGGGAGAAATAATGACTTGGGGGGGTAAAGATTTTAAGAAATAAAGGGTTTCCCGTGTCCATGTAAAGGTGAATATATGTCCGAGGTCAGAAAACTAATATGGGCGAGGCGCATCCGAGCCCATATATTTGAAAGTTTTCTTCCGAGATACTTATGAAGCCCTAATGACACTGCAAACCCTTTATTTCTATCTATTACCTAAAACAGCTTCATTTATAAGAGAATGCTCATTGCGAGATGACCCATTATTGCAGAATAAGGGCAGTAAACTGACAAACATCAGATACTAGCATTTTCAATACTGGTGGGGCAGCATAGGTAATATACTAGAATTAAACTGGTTATGAAATGTTTTTTCCGTTGAGCTTTAAAAGTATTTGTTTGTACTTGTAGTGAATATTCTGGGAGATCAATTCCAACGTTGCGGCCGTGTACTGAATAAAGTTGCTTTTTCATAGGTACTTTTGGGAGGGGAATAAGAGTTTTGTCGGCTTGTCTGGTGTTATAAAGGCTTGGATTGGTCTGTTTGTGGTAAAGTAATTGCGGAAGTTCGGAGGTAAATGATGTATTATAGTCAAACATGAAGAGTGCGTTTTGAAGTTGGTTTTGAGGTCTCTAATTAAGTGTTCAGTGAGTGAAATAAATGTGCAAAGTGTGAATCTTGGTGTGGTGTGTATCGTGCGATGGTCCATTTCTGTGTGATGTTAGTTTGGTGAGCCGTGAATTATAGTTGGAGGCCCAAAGATGTTAGCAGTAGCTAAGGTATGGAAGAACTAGTGTGTTGTAAAATGATTTTAAGGTGTGTCTGGAAGTGGTGTTTAACTCTGTCGATTGTACCAATTGCGTGAGCCGCTTTGGTAGTGACAAGTTGATGTTTTTCTATCCATGTTAGTTTGGTCGTCGATTGTAATCCAAGAAATTTGGTTGAGTGGTACCTGGGAGATTGTCTGTTATCTACTGTTAATGTTTGATTGTGATGGTGTTGTGTGGTAGAGAAAATCATGTAGTTATGAGTTTTTGAAACATTGAAGAAAGTTTGTTAGCCCGAAATCAGTCAGTTTTTTTGCAGTTCCTGATTCATGTTGTTAAAAAGTGCATTAATGTTAGAGTTTATTAGAAAAATATTTGTGTCATCGGCAAATAAGATTAGTTTTTAGTGTGTTTGAGATGTTAGTGATGTCATTCATGTAAATGAATGAAAATGTAGGTCCCAGATTGAAGGCCTGGCGGGACGCCAACTGTGATAGGTGTGATTGATGACATGCTATGGAGTGGACGTGACTGATGTGAAGCGTTTAGTAAGGTACCCTGAACCCTCCAAGGCTACTCCACGGTCACCTTAATGATAAAGCTTGTGAAGAAGAATGTTGTGGTCAATGGTGTCGAGAGCCTTGGAGAGATCCGGAATACCCCCATGTGTGGTTGTGGAGGTTTTATTCTTAGTGTCACTGTTGAGTTGGTTGTTGAGTTCAAGGAGTGCCATGTAAGTAGCGTTTGGGCCTAAAATCCGTAATTGTTTTTCTCAACATTCTTGTTTATTGAGAACTGACAGACTTGGTAACAATGATTTTTTCAAGTAAAGTTTTAAGATGAAGACAGAAATGGGCCTGTAATTTCAATGTTATATGCATCCTTGTTTTTGTAAATAGGAATGACTTTTGGCTGATTTGAGTGGGATTCTGGGAAAGTTCCGGGGGAGAAGTGAGTGGTTTAATTATTGCATCAGAGGCAGAAAGAATTGATCATATGTTTGGTAGCAATCCCAGGATCTAAATCTTGTCGGTACCAGCCACTTTTTACCAGTTCGTCCACCGGTGGCCGAAGTTTGTGCATTTCATGCACAGTAACTGGATTCAGAAAAATTTGAAGTGAATGTGTTTTTTTTGGAAGGGGTTATTAATTAAGTTATTGGAAAGTGGAATTTTGTTAGCCAAGTTTTGCCCAGGTTAGTACTCCATGTGGGCGTTTGCATGCGTTAGCTATGTCAAGTGGGTCCAGTTATATCTGCTTATTATTATTGTGAGTGAAAAGTCACAGGGTGATTTGTTTAGTGGATACCTTCCTGCCTAAATGTTATTGATAGATGTCCAGTTTTGGTAATCTTTTTGGATTTCTGAATTTGTTCGTGTTGTGTTTTTTCTTGGCAATACGAATAGAGTGAGTTAATTTGTTTTTGGTATTTTTGTATTGTTGTTTGGGTTTGCTGTGTGTTTTTTTTCAGGTATATTGTTGTAGAGGCCATGCTTGTGTTTGATTGACTTGAATTGCTGTTGTCAATCCAGGGCTGCTTACGGTTACGATTTTTTAAGGTCTTCTTTTGTAGGGGGAATGATTCGTTGTAAAAGTTTTGGTATAAGTTGTAAATGAAGTGCTGTACGCTATTTTCGGGTCATTTTCTGTGATATAGTTTCCCATGACTCAGTGTTGAGTCAACGGGTAAATGTTGGAATGTTGTATCTCTGTAGTCAACGTTTAGTGAATGTGTGTTTGTGGCTTCTTATTGCTTAAGAGATTGATTACGGAATATTGGGAAGTGGTCTGTAGTGTCAGTGACAATATAGTCTGTGTCAGTGGATTGGTGATAATGTTGTCAAAGAGCGTGGCCGTGTTAGTGCTAATTCTTGAGGCTGTTAATTTTGGGAATATAAGAGTTTTGGCAGTATGTGTTTAAAGTCATTATAGTGTGGGTTGAGTCTAATATTGAAAATTGATATTACAGTCGCCGACAATATAGACATCGCGGTTGGTTTTTATTTATTTTATGAAAAGGCTTGCTCGGAGCTGTTGTGTAAAATTTTGATTGTGTGTTTCATGCCTCTGTAAAAATACTCCGACGTATGTGTGTTGGGTCTATTGTTGGTGTTTAGAATGGTGAGATCGATAAAAAGTGGAATCAAATTCTTGGTCCTGGGTGTTGTATGTCGATAATTTTGTACGACAGGTGATTTTTATGTAAAGACAACTCCCTTCCTCTGCCAGTGCGTGCTCCTGGGATTTACTTGTAGGCCCTTAAAGTGAGGTACGACTTGGTGTCAGGTAGCCATGTTTCTGAATGCTAAGACAGAAAAAGAGTGGTTGAGGTGGTCAAGGTAGTTATTGATTTCTTCATATGATTTTTTTATACTGCGACGTTGAAATGGAATATGGAGAATGATTCCGTTTCTTGATGGTATTAAGTGCTGGAAGCTGTCATCCCTGTGTAATAGCGGAGTTCAGAACCCAGACTGTTTTGTGGGCGTGATGAAAAGAGGCACAACTGTATCGCTTCAACTCCACGAATTGTTTATTTACACGCTTGCACCACCTAAAGGACCTTCTTTTGATTTGCAGCAAAATGAAACATTTCGCGGTAAAATGTTAAATTTGTTGAAATGTGGAAGTGCTACCATCAGCTGCAAACAAGTGAAATATGCAATGGTCAATACACCATTATTGTTTGTTTCATTTTCATTTCAAAATGAATTGGAAATAGAACAGATAAGTGAGAATTATTTTCTTTATTTTGCGTAGATTTTGAAGTAGTTGATGTCTTTAGGCATTATTTACATTGTGGTACTTGCTCCCAATCGCGTCATTGCGCATATCCCGAAATACCCCAATGGCCGTCCACTGTGATGTGCGAATCGCTCTCAGTATGTTAGCAACGGAACAAGGTGCATTTCGGGATGCAATGGTCTTATCATGACGAAAACTTGATTAGTCCCCATTGTGTAAAAGCAGTTCAATCCCATTCCGATTCAATTTTACGTCACTTCATTGCTACTGATACACGTGAGGTTTTGTCAACAATTGCGAGTGCACGAACTATGTTCTTAAAGGTCCCAGGGGAAATGAGAGATAAAAACTACTTCCAAACTTTATGGGACATTCAATTTGCAATAAACAGGGCAGAAAAAGGAATAACACACAGTGACCATTCATTTGTGATGAAACTATTGAGTAGCAGTAATGCCATGAATAGATTACACAGTCACCTGAATTTTCTAGTGCTCTCTGATAACTCAATAGTACCAACATGATGTCATCCACCACCCAAAATATTGAATGCTTTCTTGTCCCTCCATGTACATATTAGAAAGAAATCATGCAAAGTAAAGACGAATGTATTCGTTTCTAATTATCTGTCATTGTGAGATGCACACCGGTTTTAGTCAGCTTCACATTCGATGCGGAGTAATTTGTTGCTGAAGCGGGAGGAGGTGCCTGGTCCTATCCCGGAGGGCACTCACGAATATAATCGGTCCGTAATTCTTGCTGATCGATTAAAATTAGAATCATTCTCCCTATGGTTCAGTTCAACTTGAGCAACCCAGTCGTTCCGAGGAACACGTTTCTAGCGATTCGTCCATGTTCAGAGCGTCACACATGCACATGTGTAAATCATGATCAGTTTTGAAAAGAGTAGAGTGGTGATCACCCATACCGTCCCATTTCTGGTATGTGAACGGACACTCCAAAAAAAAAAAGAGGTTTCTTGGTTTATCCCGGGCGATGTGTGAATAAATCAAGGTTGACTGAGTAAGTGGCTGTTGGGTGATCAACAAGATCTAGACAAAATACCCGCAAACTTAGCAGATATTTTGTGTTTTTAAACACCAAAATTCTGCTACGTTTGTAAATTTAAATATATACTTACGAGAAAGTAGGGTGAACCAAAAGTACCTTTAGAAAACATGGGGAAAAGTTAAATTCAAAAAGTTCCCCCAGTGGTAGAAAGCAAGCAGAAATTTGGCATGCCAATCTGCTTCTCCTAAACGTATATGCTATTCAGGTCTTCGTTTCAGATGTCTTTTTGTTTTCTGTATTTGTTTTCCCATCTTTCTTTTGATACGCCTGCTGCCTCTTTCTCCCATGTGGCTTTGAGTGGGTTTTTCTTTTTCTGTAGTCTGAAACAATTGTAGTTATGGTATAAAGAAAAGGGTTAGCAGCAGAATTAATGGGCAAAACGAACACAACCATGTAGACATACACCACTGGGGATATAGTGAGGACGCTTGCCTGAACAAGAATACCGATCAGAATAATCGGCATCCAGCATGAGAAATCAGTCAAGACAATCACTCCCATTTTCACGGCAAGACGGAGCTCTTCATTTCGATTTCTTTTCCCAGCTTGTTGCGTGTACGCTTGTAAATTACAAAGATTCCAATGTAACATACGGCTACAGTAATAAAACAGAGTAGATTGAGGCCAAGGAAAACTACTATTGAGAAATACAATCCAGGAGAATTGCTGTGTGTAAAATAATGCTCTACTACTTCATAAGTTGCATCTTTCAATGATGAAAGGGAGGTAAAATCTGTAAATTCATAGTCATACACCTCTCGTATGCTATTGACGAAAAGAAGAGATCTAACAAATGGCAATCCAATGCAAACTTCAGAAACGTCATAAAATTTGTGCTCCAGTTCACCACTGAAAGTTGTCGGAAGGATGCTCAGTAAAAGAGCAAATATCCAGAGTAAGATTAGAGTGATTCTTGTAGATTGCTTTGAGAAACGCCAATTTCCCAACAGTCTTCCAATCACCACAAACCTATCAATGCTCATAAGTGTTACAAAGAACACCGAGGCTTCACTGGATAACACTGAAAGCACCCCTGCCAATTTGCAGAACAAACCATTACGCCATTCATCAGCCAAAGATGGAAAGTACTGTTGATAATACGAATCAGCGGAAGCAACAATGATCATATAGACACCCATCAACAAATCAGAGGCAGCAAGGTTTTCTATCATCAAAGTCTGCACAGCATTTCCCTGTCCACATTTTATGCAGTGCCAGCTTAAAACAAGCAAGTTACCAGTCAAAGCAAAGAACCCAATAGTCCACATCAATATTCTGATGAGAGTGTTGGGAAGAAGGCGTTGGCATGTTAGAAAAGGAGCTTTAGGATTTTCGGAACTACATCGCGCCCGTGTAATAAAAACAACAAGTAGCTGCTTCGTCTACAAATACTATTGTCTCATTACTCAAAGCTTCAAAAGAATTTTTGTCTACTCTTTTAAGCGGATTACCTCTTAGATCCAAAAGCCTAAGTTTTGGCATTTCTTCAAAAATACCACCATCATACATCTCATTGAGTTACTTTGTAACACCAGCAATTGTAAGTTTGGCCAAAGTGACGTAATTTTGCTCTCCTTAGTATTCCTGTTACGTGATAGAATGGTGTGGTTAATTTTCAGGCTTATCAACCTATTGTATGATAATCGAAGTCCTAGCAATTTCTTCAAACTTCTGAAACTTACAAAGTCCAGTTCCCTAATTTCATTATGTTCAAGTTCCAAGTTTAAAAGTCTCTCCTGGTTAATAAATAAATCCATGGGTAGGTTAGTCAATTTGTTCCCATTCAGGGCAATTTCTTTCAGTGTATGCAGCGCCTTATGTGCAAATATGTCCGCTTTCACATTAGTCAGGCCGTTTCGGCTGAGGTCTAGTCGGCGTAGAAGTTGGATGCCTGCTAACATCTCTAAAGTTATTTCTCCAAGATTGTTATCGTTCAAAATCAGAAAACTTAGAGCACGCTGGGCTTTGAATACCCCTGGTTCTAACATGCTCAGATTGTTGTTATTCAGTACTAGGAATTGTATTTGTGGAAGACTTTCCATCATTTTAGGATCAAGCTTAGTGAATTGATTATGACTTAGATCCAACCACAACAGACTGAGGAGCTGTGTTCTGAATATATCTGGTTGTAGCACATGCAAGTTATTTCCGGCCAGTCCAAGATAAGCCAAAGTGAATAAATTGTGGAAAGTTTCGAAGAAAGTTAAGTGAGATTGTTGTTGTTCAACTCCAGAACAAGAATCTCATTTAGTTCAGATCGATATAATCCTTGAAATGCTCCTTCCTGGATGGTAGTCGGTAAATTGTTGTTAAGACAAATTGCATTTAACTAACTATACCCTTGAAAAGCATTGGCTGAAATATTCACAATGTGACGATTTGCTAAATCTAAAGACAGACGCCCTGAATATTTGGTTTCCGTGTTGAGGAGTAATGTTTGAAAAACGGTGCCATTTTTACAGTAAGCTCTGCGTTGTTGAAATTGCAGACTACAAAAACAATCATCAGTACATTCTGGGAGTCAACTGACTGCTTCCTCTGGCCAGTATTGTTCCAATATGTATTTGGGTAAACGAACATTTCCACCAAATTGAATGGAATTGGTTATTTTGTTGATCACCCTGTGGACGTCATCAAATTGGTGCAGATTGCGGCAGTTGTGATTGGCATGCTGGGTGATTGGCATGCAGTACGGACATTCAGTGGGACTGCTTGAAAGCTTAGTGCTCCATTCATATGGGAGTGGGTTTGCAATTCACTCTGATTCATAGTCATAATGCAAGTGTCAGTCTGGCTTGTGAACCCCCAGACACCATACGTGTGGTTGATGTAGAAATGATGAAACGGGCCCCAAGTAGAAACTGATCCAATGAACATTTTGAGTGTATAATCTTGCGTTGTGTTGACATGCAGAAGACATTCGCCACAATGAAACAGTGCACTTATGGACACGCTCCCTTCTGTGGTGGTATGTGTCTGGTTGATATTACATGATGGGTTGGAGCAAGTTAATAACAAGTTTACTTGGTCAGTCACTACCAGTGGTATCAGGAGGGCTACCGATATCACCAAAGGCTGAAGAAATAAATCGAACAGCATCATGTTGAGAGCAGCTGTGTAGTATTGGTCGCAGGAAAAATTCTAATCAACTTACTCTGACTGCAGTATGTAGTTAAATTAGAGTTTCATTTTGTACATTTATTGGAATTCTATTGTTATAGTTTGACAATGCCCCAGAGGCATACTTAGTATGCAGGTTTTGAATAGGTTATGCTTTGTAGGCTAATATAATAAGTATTCATTGCCACTGTGAATTAACTTTGTGGTAAATTATGATGAGGTCATATTTTCTTTGTGTGTACAGCAATAAACTCGTATCAATAGCCAAAATGCCACACTTATTACAATTATCAGAAATTTTGAATAGCAAGCATGCAAAGCAAAGAAAATTACATTTTTTCCAGGTAAGCTGCAGTGTGCATTTTCATTTTGGAGTTATTTTGATTGCATTGCATTTTTTATTTGTCGAATTCAATAAATCGGGGTTTTTGAACTAAAATACCTCAGAGATAGAAAATTTCATTTATTTTGGTATAACTTGTTCCTTGTGGACAAGGTTTCAATCTGTATTTTGTCGTTGATCGGCCCCACGTCTTGCTTGCTTGCTCTTTCTTCAAAGACATTTTCAAACTGGTTGAGGCTATCTCAGAGATATTTTTTTTAAATTGAGGTGAACCCAAATCAATATTTTTGTTTTATAAACTAACAATTATACAATAAAACATGGTTTGAAAAGGATTTGACTAACCATTTGGTGTGTTTTGAGACCTTTCTGGGGATATCCTTTTTAAAGTAATTTTAAATATGTCAAAAAAATTCAAATGCATTACACATTTTATTTAATTCATTGCAGCATGAATCATATGACAGAGTACAATAAAATATCAATTATAATCACCGAAATATTTAACAGTTATGCAAAATTTTCATGTGAGACCATTTTGAAAGATGGCCGGAGTTCATATACATTCAGTTATCAAATAGGTTTTTCCACTGATGCCAACACTTGTTAAATACATTTGATTTCTGGGCTACTGGAAACAAACTTGATTTTTGAAGGCCTAACCCGCAGGATACATTTTACCAAATATCGATGCTAAAATTACCACAAAGATGGCACTCAGTGCGGACCGGATGATAAATATGATTTTTAGTATAATGTGTTATTGTCACATTCATGTATTTGTTGCCAAATGGCTTGTAGTGGATCAGGTAGTTGTATTTCAATATTACAAACATAATTGGTACGAATTCGGTGAATATTTTATGATCTATAAGAATGTTGGATATGGTATCAGTAATCTCAATGTACAAATTTGAAACGTATTGGGTACGACAAGCCAAAATATTTTTATGGCATGTTCGGGTTTATATCTGTAAAAAACATAATTCTTGGTACATCTGTCATGTAAACAATATATTATTTTATTTTTGCATAACAGTATTTCTTTCAAGATAGGTTAAGTCCCCTCCCCCCGGGGCACTACCTGCCTATCTTTCGGCATCTAATTCACTATTGTTAATGGTTATTTCGGGGGGGGGGTAATATTAGGTAATGAGCAAAACTCGGAGATTACTGTTAAGAATGGTGGTATGATTACACAAGAGATATCGGACGCACTTGTTTGATTGGTTACTTGGAAGGTAATTATCATGTAATTGAGCAAATCGAGACACTGTAAGAATGATGGTAAGATTTAAGATAGGAGTCGTGTTCATAATCTGACCCCATTGTAATGAAATAAGTAAGGGATGCACCAGTTACACATGGGGTATTAGTGACATTGGAAAAAAGTCCCAGTGAGGAGAAATCCTTCCCAACAAATCGATATAAAAAAAAATGATAAGCAGGAGCAGAAAATTTCTATGGTCCTTATTTAAGGAGTTGGTTTTTACCCCCACACTAGAGAAAAGGTTTAACAACTCATAGTTATTAGAGAGCATCAGCCAGACAGGTTTTGGTTAGACGAACGAGATACCAATATCTGAACACGGGAAAATCAGAGAAAAATATATAACTTTTGCAAATATGAAAGTCGCCGGGGAAACCGTTGTTGCGTGTAGCCCCAGGAGGGGGTAAAAAGTTTACTATGGGGGTCAAATTGTTTTGACTGCTCTAAATCTAATTGTATAAAAGGCTCAAAATATTCCTTTAGGTAAGCAGGAGTAAAAACGTCACTTGGGGTCACACGCGTGGTGGTGCTGCCTTTCCCAAGATTGTGGGAAATAGCTAAAGGTCATTGTTAGTCAAGAAAGGTCAGCCGTTGCACTACCTAGATTTGTTGTTAAAAATTTTTTTTTTAATGTTTAATGATACTGAAGCCAAATATGAAATGCTTTGTCACTTTCGGCATTCGGGTTGTTTTTAAATGGAAGGGTACAAAATTCCCGTAGTGACAATGGGGACAGGGACATTATACCCTCCTATGAAAGGGAACCCAACCCTGATGCAAAATAAAAAGCATATTTTGAATCAGTATCTTAAATATGGTTTTTTAATTTTTTTCACAAAGAAATCTTTGTATTACAAGTGGTGACCATTTTCTTGAATATAACAAATGGACACTGTTAGCCATTTTCCCAAATATCTTGGAAAGGATGCACCACACACATGTGACACAATTGATCTTTTTTAAACTCCTGGTTACCTAAGGAAAATTTTGAGCTACATTCTTTAGAATTTAGAGCAGTTCAAATATTTGACCCCCATAGTAACTTTACCCCTCTCTGGGGCTACACGCAAACAAGGTCTCCGGCCGACTTTCTCATATTTTCAAAGTTAGATTTTTCTCTGAATTTTCCCGTATTCAGCTATTGGTTATCTCGTTCGTCTAACCAAAAACTTCTGGGCTGACGGTCTATTAGTAGGACCTCTATATCAATGCTAGGTAGTAGGTAGTTAGTACTCTCAAATTGGGTCACTGTGTCAATATAGGGCCCATTTAAGGTGCACGGGGTCCCCAAATTTACGGTTAATGATAGAGTATTAGACCTTTGGCATATAGATATCTGTCCATAGTATCGCTTGTGAAGATATTTTATGTTGTGACAATAAGTACAATAAAAGATGAGATGTAGTTTATGTATGTGTGAGGGGATATGCATGTATTTGTGCTCTGCGTGTGTGTGTTGTTTAGACGTTGTAGTATAGATGTATATTAGGATGTATGTATTTATGTATTATGTAAGAAGTATGTATGTGTATATATGTATGTATGTAGGTATGGTGGATGTATGTATGGGACGTCGTAGTATGTGGGTACGTACGTATGGGGTGTATGTTGGTGACGTAATGGGGATATGTGCGTTGTATATAATGCTAGATAGACGATCAGAATGAAATTTTCTGTCGTTTTATGTATAAATTTATGTAAACTGAGCAAAATGATCCATGAAATGATGTTACATACATTGGATATTTTTTCTTTAATGAGTTTATGTGAACCCAATTAAGATTATAGTATTACATAGAAATATGAAATGCTTAATTTTGTAATTTCACTTCGAAATGACAATTCGACACAAATTTTCAATATATTTTACGATCATTAAAATTCAACTGCAATTCTGCTTATCTAATTATTCTGCAATTATAATATGGTCGATGACGTTTATAATGCGTCGAATATACCATACCCTTCTCCCTTGGGGGTGAGGGCACCCCAAATCCAAATGATTAGTACTCTCGCGACCAACCAGGATGTTATTTTTATTACCATAAAAATCAACGACATTAGGTTAGTGGTTTATACTCAAATTTACCATCTTAACCTTCATAAGAATTTTGAAAACTTGAAAATCGGATCTAAGCAGAAATACACTTCATTATATAAAGAGATGCTGATATCATCCTTTGAGACAAAGTGAAAAAAACGTATGTTGCTTTTAGAGAGCACGTGATAGTCCAGTGGAAAGAGCATGGCTAATGTATTAGACCTTTAAAGTGTGAGTTCGACCCCCGCCGTGGTCAACGTGTTGTGCCCATGGGCAAGACACTCAACTCGCTTGTCCACTTCACCAGGAGTTAGGGTTAATCATACTGTGCGCCGTTCTAATTGGCTGCGGAATTTTCAATATGTGAAAAAGGTTATATCGCGAGCTGAGATACAAGGTTGTACCTGGACATTTGGGGTCTTTGGTGAGATTTTTTGCATTTTTTTCTTTAAAAAATGAGGTCTTTGGGTGGAATTCAAAAAAAATAGGGGGGTCTTTGCATCTGGGTGAACACGATGCTGAAAATGGGGGTCTTAACAGCCTTACATACTTATCACTTCCAAAGATGGGAGTACCCCGCATATCTACTGCCACATCGGCGTATTAAAAAACAATCGTCGTTTCCAATTGATATTCATTATCGTTTCCTTCAAACTCCAGGGGTTTGGATTTTGGTGGGGTAACAATGCTCGTTTCAAACAAGGAGGGACTAGGCTTCGAATGCGGGATCTACCCCTTGAGTATCAAATTCATCTGCTAGGGTAGTCATATTCAGTAAAATTGTGACTGGTTCATTGAAAAAAGGAGAATGAACTAAACACACAGCAATTTACAGCAAAATAACCCTGAAGTATGTATTTTTTTCTTACAGTAGCACAAGTGTTATTTGTTTTCTTATATTAGTTTGTTTAGAAAACATCTATTATGTATCATGTCGACAACGACCGCTGAAGCTCTCAAATAAAGACAGAAATACATTAGCGATTTCAACATAAACACAGTCCTTTGTGGTCTAGTGGTTAATCTCAAGCCAAGTAAGCGAGAGGACAAGTTCGAGACCGTGTATTTTTATCTTTATTTAATTCAATGCTGCCAGTTTCACCCGAGCTTCTATATAATATTTTTAAATGTAAATTTTTTATTCACATTGAAAAATAGTCCCGCAGAGGTATAATTGCACTGCCAGAATTGGTCCATTAAAGTAGTACAAGCATTAATACTGTACATTTGTTGTGTATAGTAATCTGAAGTTTAATGATAAAAACAACGTCCTCTTAAAATTCCACTTGCTGAATTTCAAGCTCAACGTTTCGTGTACTTGAGAACGTTGATCTGAATCGGAAGTAAACTACAGTGTCCTCTTTCCTGGTTTGCGCGCCTTCAGTTTGAGTCAGTTCTGACTCGCTTTGTACACCGACCTTGCTCGAAATCAAGAAAACCGAAATTTATGATTTGACAATGCTAAGTTATGTTTATGCACGATAATAAGATGCAGATGACATCGTTTCATATAGGGTAAAGTGGGGTAAATATGGACTTAAGGAATTTCACATTGTCCAAAAACTCTTTCGATCCATAATGCACTACGACTACAAAAACAGTGTTTAGAAAGTGGTGCAATTAGTGTTTAGAGATTGGACATGTTTAATTCCTAACACTTGGCAATAAATGATAAACACCTAATGTCAAATCCTAAACATTTTGAGATTTTAAAATGTTTAGATATAGGTGTTAAAGATATTAAAAGACATTTTCAAAATGTTAGAGAACTTAGGTGAAAATAAATAGTTTAGAAATGTTTAATTTCTAAGCACAGTTTTTAAATGTAGGTTTCACACCGGTAATATAAGTTGTACAAAATGGCGCGAGATATTAAAAAAACGTCAGTTTCTCCTCAATGGAACAACTCATACCTTAAAGCTAACACTATGCTTGAAGATCACCATATCTCCTACCCGATCCATCATGAAACTTAGGTAGTTTATAGCATTTTTTTTCGAGCTATGGCTGTGAAGACTAACATGCAACCCTGAGATCGTGCACTTTTTCAGTAAGTGTTCCCTGTAAGGAAAACGGTTAAAATTGGTATGTCAGATCAAAATAAAGTATCAATGACAACCTCTTTTTGATATTCCTACAGATTTTATACTTAATATTTAAAGAAACCACGATTTCAACCCAGATCTCGCCATTTCAGTTTTAGGGTATAACGGAGCGCGGAGTTTTGAAAAGTTGCTTCTGGTTTTGGGTTACCCCTACCCCGGTACAACAACCCACAACCCACATTTATTTGAAGGATAAATATATGAGATTTAAGAAAATGATGGTTGTGGTTCAAATATTTGGTGGCAGGGATGACTTCTAGGCCGAAAAATGCATTTTAGGCTGCAAATTACGCGAAATTAAATTTTTTTTAAAATAATTTTTAAAGTAAAAACATTACAATCTTATTTTTATGGTATCCTTTTCGTTATTGGTATAGGTTTTATACATTGCATAAAGGGTTCAGGTAATACTCATTGTGGTGACATGTGATAAAAAGGGTGTTTTTTTAGGAAAAAGGGGATTTGGGGGTAAATTCTAGAACATTTATAAATAGTATAAAAAGAAATCTATAATATAAATGTCAGAGATTGATAACATTGCATCATGATTACAATTTGGTTTGCTAAAAAAAATAATGATTTTTTTAACCCAAAACACATCCCTGACCACAAAGGTTTTGACCACAACCATCATATTTTTAAATTATTTATTACTATCTTTCGAATAGAGTGGTTGCGTTTTGCTGTACTGAGGGGAGGGGTTGTCGACAATTTTGCAGTCCAAACCGCTGCACATTAACATTAGAAACCGGTCCAACAGAACATTGGGGTGATTGTAGCAAAGTGGTAATGACTGGGTTTATTTTGCTGTGGGAGGGGGGCAGTAAGTCCAACTTGTTCAGGTTGTTAATTAATTTTTACTTTAAACTAGTCGATACCCTACTGGATTCTGTAGCTGTGCTAATCCAGATTGAAATAAATTAATCTACCATATCTTTCGGCTTACCACTAATGATAAGTTCGTTACCACGTAATACGGAACAATATCTATGGTTTGTTTTCCAACATCACATCCGGCTAATTCGGAACAAACCAGATAATTTTTTTATCAATATTGCGTGAAAACATGGGCCGTGTGTCCAAAAAAAACGCAACACCTTGGTGTCAGGGGCAGCGCCCATAAGTTGTGAAACAAAGCACCTGACTACTTATCCTTTGTTGTAAGGTTAGATAGGTCTGTTAGCTAATATTCCCTGAAAGTTCATAAAGGGTAAAAAACCGAGAATTTTCCCCCATTATTTTTTTTTTAAAAAAATATGACCCCAGAAATCAGTAACCTGCAGGACCCATTTAACCATTGATTAACTACCAAATACGGCACGGTATGTTTTGCGCCAGAAACACCAATAGGAATCTCTAATTTCCCCCACCACCCGTCCACCATTTCCCGCCCCTTTGTAAAGACAGGTGCTGCAACAAATATTACAATAGAATTTTCGCATTGTTAATAACACATACACTTAAAGATGGAATAGAAGTGAAATATCACATACGTCTTCGATTGTCCCAATAAGACTGCCTTGATTAGATCTAATCACTCATCATTTGTGACGAGGGCACACAGATCTATCCTAACCATCCTAACCCCAAATTTAATTACGAATTAATATACTGATATTGTTAGTTGAGTTTTGTGTTGAAAATATAGTTTTTACCTTCATAAAGTTTTAGAATTGTACATTATTTCAGTAACAAGCAAGTTGGCAGCCCAACGCAATTATCTTTTTTATATGTATGTGGAGTTGTCTATGCACTTAGTCATAGTTTTATATCTTCCTTGAACATATTTTAATCAGACCAATAAAATTAATGTTTTATATTATCAGTTAATATAATGATGTACATGCCGTATTTTTTTTTGAACCCAGTAAAGTCATTCTGCAAGAAGTGTGGCAATTAAATGTTGATGCAATCACTTTGTATTTCCCAGTCTGTTCTTCATTGCCCAACCAGTCTTGGGTTACCATCTCCTCATGTTTTGTAAAATGGGTTCTTCGGGTATTGATGAATGTTGGGATCATATCTTAAAAATATTGTTTTTGTAAATGTAGTTTTTGGAATTTTTTAAAAGGCCCCCCCAAAAAGGGGGGAATTAAAAAAAAAAAAAAAAAAAAAAATGCTTTTGTTCAAAACTTTCTGGCCCTGCCACCAAGTGTTGCGGTTTTTTTTGGACACATGTTAGTTATCAAAGTACACACTCCAGAGTAAGGCCTGTCTGCTGTTAGCTGTCTGGCAACTTGGTATTGGCGTAGTCTACACACGATAAGGCAAGTACTGTTAAATCATATTAATAATCATGGGTGCTGTCAACTAAACACAGTGTCCTCTACGGTATTAATATTATCTCACCAATAAAATGAATATTGATTTAACTTTAGATTTTTATGATTTTTGTTATAACCATATCTGATGACCTTTGGTAGTCTGAAGACCAGCTCTTCCAAATGGAAAATACAGTCTGTCGCGTCCTCGGCAGTGGCTTTTTGAGTGCGATTTTGACCGTAAATTCTTGACCTACTTGAAGTTTTCGTCTATAGAGGCCTTAACATCAAGATCAGGAGTTCGAAGCCGGAAGTCATCCTGTGCTACCACATTTGTTGTGTTTCCTGCAAATAAGAAACGGTAAACTTTTGGGATTGATTTATATTCGGACGGGTCATTATCACGGTGTATTGGCCCAATGTAGCCATAGTCCAATTTTATTTTAATCAATAGCTCATGTACAGATTGTGTGTGTGGTGTGTTGTGTGTTGTGTGTGTGTGTGTGTGTTTGTGCGCGCGTTTGGTGTGTGTGTTTCTATCCAACAATCCATCATTGTTGCCATGTTTTGAAAACACCCACTATATAACCGTTTTCTAATTCGGACCGATGCTGTCCAAACATTTTAAAGTCTAATTTAAGTCTCATTAATATGTATTAGAGACATAAGTTGGTAGAGACACCCTGTCACCTTAATTAACATATAACGGAAAATAAGTTTATAGTATTCCGTGTATTTGCAGTGAATTGCAACCCCGCATTAACAACACCTGCGTTAATTAAAATAGACCACATCTTAGTTTAAAAAATTTTCAAATTGAAGCGTGTCAAATTTGGAAGTGGCCCTAATTTCTTAAAGCCAATAGGAAACACTTGGCACATAGGAGCCGGACACAGTAACTTCAACGAGACTTGAAACCATCCCTGGCTGGCCTCCGTCATACTCCATCTGTATTCCTACCAGTACTTTCAGACATTGGCCAAAGCAGCCTTGCATAACTTTGGAGAAACACCACAACCACAAACCTATGAATAAGGCCCTGCTGGACAACCAGTACCTGCTGCATAACACGTCAAAGAATCACACCAACGCGGTAGAAAGGAGTGCAGGAGGCCTCCTCCTAGCGCTCGTAATCTCCAGTAACATTTCTGCCTACACGCTGCTAAACTCTCCAGTTTTCCCATTCACATCTTACAGACATGGAATACTGCCCCTGCTAATTACCTTCCAATACCAGATCATCTCTCTATCACACCTAAGAGAGAAGCTACCAACCCCTGGCCCCCCCCAAAAAAAAAAACGCAAACTCCCTCCCACCAAGGAATGGGTCACCTTAAAAACCGGATTCGCACAGAATTCGGTCGCTTTCAATATCAACATGCAAACCGATGGGGGTGCCGCCATCGCCAGTCTTGCCAATGTGGTTTCTCCGTTCAAAGACTGCGGATTCACATTCTCAATGATGCCCTAACCTTTCGTCCAACAGTGAGTTGGCTCCAACGCTTACAACATATTAGCTGCTGCCTCATACGTACGCAAAAAAGAAGACTTGGTAATTTTCAATTTTGGGTGGGCCCCATGTAATCTTCTTTCAGGATTTACAGAACAGAATTTTCCCAAATCCGTTTTAATATTATTCATAGCACTATTTTTATCTAATCATACTTGAAATGTTACATTTTCCCCCAAAATGAAAATTTAGAGCACTTTTTTTAATAAATAAAAAGGCTTTCACTAACACAAAAACACTGCCTTTCACATTAGCTCTCCCTTGCCGCTACCCAAATCACTGAAATTTATATAAATCAGTATTTCCACATTTTCGAATTTGAAATCACATTTTTGCAAGTCTGAGAGGGAACCTTTACCTGTGAAAACAACCCATTTTAATGCAGATTCGAATGTTTTGAAATTAACTTAAGATTAGTTAGGAGATCCATCTCAAACAACAGTCATAACGATTCATAGATATTCAAAAGTACGGTTTAGTGAATCGAATATGTCCCACGTTATAATTTAAATATAATAACCTGCTTGTTCTATCAGTACTCATAAATGCTTCTCACACCTGAATCGGCCCCATAAGAACTATCTTCATGGTCTGATTGCTCTACCAACTTATCAACATATTCGTCAACTTTAACTTTGAAGTCACAGCTTCTGTTGATTCCTTCTACCTACCGGCATACATCAGCCGAGCCAGCTATTCTTTTGAACATGCTTTGTTAATCGCAGGTACTGGTTGCATGAAAATAAGCGTGGGTATAAAGCCCTGTTTTTGAAAGGTATCGTCTGTATACGTCCTGCCGATGAAATTGAAACCCACCTAAAGGTTGGTGACATGATCATGGTCCATTTTTCATACGACATGTTTCCCCCCCCTCAAATGGAAGCATGCACCAAAAACACTTAAGTGTACATGGTCTTAAAACCACTTCGCCGGTGGAATGTTTTACCAAAACTACGGTACATCATCAGCACTACCACAAAACAGAAAAATGAAATCGTTGTACGGATTCAAAAAGGCGGTCCAAAAACCGTTTTTATGCAGGCTGCACGAAATCTCCCCCCGAAAATTAAAAAAAAAAATTCCCAAGTTTTAAGAAATATAAAAAAAATTGGTTGCTTGTTAAAAAAACGTCTCTCACGTAATTTACTGATTGTGCCATCGCGCATGCCGCGCGTCACTACTGCAGAGTCATCATGGTTACCTGAGATTATAGGTTCTTACTGACAAAATTTGGTCATTTGAGATATGGTCCATTGAAGTTTACAAAATATATAAATCAAAACGAATTTTATAACCGAAGTGGAACCTTTAAATTGTATTGTTTGTATGGGGGATTAGGCACTTAAACTCGTCTCTTTTTCCTAAACAATCAACAACGTTTGGATCGTAATCGTGAAAACTGTCCATTTTCCAGATTGCTCATGCTCATACCAACAATTTGACACGCATTTTGTCAAGATGAGCTTTTGAAATTGTGCCCCTGAACTGGTAACATAAAAGATATGCAACCACAATATTTCTGATTCCTTATGATTAGGTGCATCATTTGAGATACTTTTCAACTAAATTGAAACCACTTTGTACGATTGAACCCTTTTAATCCATGGCCGCCAAACTTACCCATTTGGACAATATTTTATTTGGGTAACATCATAATTCTTGAGAAGATGGCATAGTTTTGTGCTAAAAATCCTGTCCTTATAATTTATCTTAAGGGGTGGGGAACCCATTAACCTGCTAGACCTAACGGCCTTATCCAGGATTTTGCCAAACGCAGTACCCAAGCCAATTTATGAACATTGCGGCTAATGCTAACGCTCCAATTTCCATGTAAACAAAACCTCGGTACCTGTGTATAGCAATCTGCAACAATGACAGAACGTTTTCGATGTTTCTTCTCTTCTTTATTTTTGTTTGTGTCAGTTTTTATTGTCCAATCGAGTCATCTCCGACAACGATTTGTCGTCAGGTGCATAGCCTCTTCATATGACGTCATCTTCTTCGTGGACATCTGACTGTCCGTGTCCTGGTTTAACTATACTACCGCACTGTACGGCTGTTTCCACCGCCAAACGCTCTTCATTGATCCTGCATAAAAAAAAATATTTTCGTTTTGAAACTGATGTGATGTGAAACTAATTCTGTTGTACCCTAGCTGTCATTGCCTTCATCTTGTTGTCATCAAGAGGCCCCTAACCAGTATTTTTTGGCAGGGGTACAGGGTCCCTTAACATGAATAAATAGGCAACGACCTTGCTATTGTCAACGTCCTGCACACGTCCCCTGGCACATATCAAATCTATGAAAATCAGGCCCATTTTATAGCATGTGAGAATTCAATTCCGTATGCCAGAAAATGTATAAAGTACATTATACATAATAACAATTTTGACAGATAGAGTAATACGTACACAGACATTTTGTTGCAGATAATTCAATTATGAATTTAGATTGCTTTTAGAAATTTTCTCCAGACCACGCGTTTTTAATCCTATTTTAAAACCCCCTCATACTCCTTTCATATCATGTTAAGACAATATTAGTCCCAATAGTTTAGGATTGCCCAACCAAATTTGCAACGAATAAGTTTGGTGTAATGTATTAGGAAATTGTCCAAAAATAATATATCAAAATTTTAACCAATCACCTAAAAAAATAGATTTAAAATATATCCAATTTATAAAGGCTACTCCTGAGGCAGCAGTTCAAGTTCATCCTGGTAAACATTTACAGAATGGTTCGATTTTGTTCAAACTGGTTATTCGTTTGGTAACTACTAGATCAGAGTTATTTTATATAGATTTTTTCGACAGTTCTTTATTCCCTCACTTTCCCTAAAGGAAAATGACTAATTTTCAAAAAACCCTTGACTATTTACCGCAAAAAAGGGAGGTAGCGTAATTTGTCTTGGAGATCTAAGAACAAGTTCCCCCCTGAACACAAGGGTTTGGGTCCGCTCCGTGATTTTTGAATAGTGGCAAAATGGCATTATGGATTTAAACCTAAAATGGCAGAACGTTGACTTGTACCTCCCATAATCTGTAGCCCCAATCACATTTTGCATTCCCTACCATAGTGTTCAACCAACATTTTCAAGCTCCTATACCATAACGAACTTGGACACCATTTTTATAACGTAACCGATATATCTGGAATTTGTGCCATTTTAACCAATTTTGACTCAAAACTCTTGAACGAATAACAACCTGCACATAAGGCAAACTCATTCCTTTTTGAGGATGGATGAAAATGTTGTGGTACTTTTCGACGCGTTTTCATCACCCTTTTTCATATTTTGACCCCATATAACCTAACCCTTAAAAAACAATATCGCAACCCTTTGGTATATTTTTGTAGTTAGTTTTCTGGGGTTAAGGCATCATTTGTCCTAATTTGGCTGGCCTATATTTATTTGACACTAGCAACAATAAGACATGATTTTATAATTCAGTTATTTCACCCTCAATCGGTACTTTTTTTAACAGTTTGTTACAAAAGTGGACCTCAGATTGGTGGTTTGGCGTCGCAACCCTATCCCTCCCCTCTACCCCTACCTTGGTGTTGTCATAAATTCTGGAATTTTTCCTTTCTTTAAGTCATGAATCCCCCCGGAGAACCGATCCAACGAAACCCAGGTTTCTAATCCATCGTATAGAACCATTTTGTTAGGAAAGTCCCAGAAACTCAATTTTTATTGTTTGTGTACTTGTATGGCTTGATAAGGAATATGTGTTTCTCATCTGTTAAACATACCACCTTCTTTGTGCTTATATTCTCCTTTATATCGATACGTCTCCCCTGGCCCTACTGTCACGTCATGATTTGTATAGATAAATTCCTATGGAGGATGTTCTTCCATGCTAATCTTCTTTAACTTTAAAAGTCTGCTTATCACATCTTCTGTTTCAGTAACCTCTCTGTCACCCTGTCTCCATTGATTTCCGCAAACACAAACCGTGTGTCATATGGCAATTACGTGCCTGTTTAAATGGCATTCAGAGAAGCTGGTCCAGTCTGTGCAAATAACCTGTTATGTAAACATTTGGTAAGCCCACTTTGTATGCTTTTTGTTATATTGGTGTAGGAAATTAATATACTATTAAACTTAATATTTTGGTTTCTTTCTAATATATATAATTTCGTATCCTTTCGCTGGTTTCTTGCGGTGTGGGTCCACGGCTTGCCACCACATATCCTGGTTGGTAGATTCTGGCCTTGTCTCCACATCGTCCACACGTGGAAGTCCATACGGAATCGCTGTCCATCCACTTGAGCGGTTCACCCCGTCTTCAGCCAAATTGCTTGGTCGACTAGTCATACTAGCATCTGTATCATGAGCAGAGCATAGTTAGTGACACTCTTGTTGACTCCCAAGACTTCTCAGAACTGTTGTAAGGACGCAGAGAACACCCAACAATGCCCATACTTCAACCGGTGTATTGTCTTTATGATTGCTTTAGGATGTCAACACTTCCAGCCAAGAGGTAGGTTTTCACCGTCTTTATACTCTCCATCCCATCGTCCAACTAGTACTACTCCGTCATACTTGAACATTGATAGCAGCAGACATTTTAGTGAGACTATAAGGGACTATTGCGCTTGTAATCTGCCACAGGATCACTGCAATCTGGAAGAAGGAAACGCGCCTGCATCGAACACCGGGGCATCATAACTGTCCGAATACCAATGGGCGCGATCCTCTTTTTTGTAAATCCCGTAGAACAGGCGACCGTTTTATTTTGGGAGAAACCATATTCATTCTCTCTTCTCCGCTCTCCATATAAACAAATCATTTTTCACACCAAGGATTGAAGATAAAGTAGACTTTCTTTGGATAGTCAAAACGGAACTCATTTTTGTCTTTTCGCCATTGGAATAGACCGACATTGAAAAGTAACCAATAGGGGAGTTGCAGGACGACTGAACTTGGAGAGTCACTGACTTTCTACTATGCCATTTTATTCTGGCCCCCCATTTTCCGTCTTCTAATTGTCTCGCCGACGGAAAAGCGCATCTTGGCCCTGCTGTAGGATGGCACATTTCCTGTAAATCACCAGAATTGATAAGAATTTTAATACATGCAATACATCCCTAACGTCCGCATAGAAAATCATACGATCTCCACTAGCGATATCATAGATATATTTATATAATATAGTATATATCTATATATGATAATAATAATTATATAGCTATATTATATCTATATATATGTGTGGTGTGTTTTGTGTGTGTGTGTGTGTGTGTGTGTGTGTGTGGTGTGTTTGCGGGTGTGTGTGTGTGTGTGTGGTGTGTGTGTTTGTGTGTGTTGTGTGTGTTGTGTGGTGGTGTGCGGGGTGCTTGGGCCGGAGGGTGTGTATGTTTGTATGTGTTTAGTTCACCCATATCACATTGGTCTTTGAAAACACTCACGTGTTAAACTTGATATTTTCTCCTACCTGTGGAAAATTCTAATAATATCCTATCCAGGTCCTTGTTTGTATGGCGATCACAGTTGATAGCAAATTCAAAAGGTTGCCCTCTTCGCAAGGATGAACTCCCTGTAATCATATTCAGATGTGTGATGTTCTTCACGATTTTTGCTTTATAAAAGGATTACAGGTATTCCCTGCGAGTCTGTCGATAAAAATATTGTGTTGATGCAATTTTCAATGATACTTTTGCTCGATGGATAAAGAGCAATAACGGGTAGGAGCGAATGTCCAAGGTAAAAGTAGTTGTTCTCCTCTGAAGAAATGAAAAAAGATGGTGGATATGATTTTTTGTTCTTCCTAGTGCAATTTTCACAACACAGTCCATTAAAGGACAATGGTCTACAAATCCAATACCACGTTTAGCGAAGAAGCCAATAATCGTCCTTTTACAATCGTAAATTACTACGTTTGTCAGAAGGGAACAGGAAAAGTTGTAAAAATTTTGCACATCAATTTGTGTAAAAATAAACAATATTGTGTATTTTGACCACATATTATTTTTTTTTGTACTTTTGTGGACCAAAATACACAATATGTGTACATTTGACACAAAATAAGTAGTAAACTTTTACCAATTTAGCGACCATTTTCCCCCCGATAACACAACATCATGGTATTATTTAGGAGTGGTATGGCTATTTCTTTAATTATTGCGATATAGTCTAACATGATCCAAAACAACGTTTACCCGAAGCAGACGAATATGCATTACATCACATTAGTATGGCACGCTGAGCGGAACATAAAACGTGAGTTTTGCAACGCTATGCCGGCCGAGGTTGCAAGTTCGCAACGGCCATGCCGGCGAGTTTGCAGTGTGCGACGCATGCCGCGCTCGTTGCAAGTTTGCCACGCCATTCCGGCGAGTTTTCAAGTTGGCCACGCCATTCCGGCGATTTTGCAAGTTGGCCACGGCATGCCTGGAGAGTTTATTTGGATTTTTATTTAATTTTTATTTTTTACTATTTATTTATATTATTTGAAAAAAAACTAAACATTAAAAACAACAATATTAATTATTTATTTGGATAGTCAAAACGGAACTCATTTTTGTCTTTTCGCCATTGGAATAGACCGACATTGAAAAGTAACCAATAGGGGAGTTGCAGGACGACTGAACTTGGAGAGTCACTGACTTTCTACTAGCAGATGTTATTCTGGCCCCCCATTTTCCGTCTTCTAATTTCTCGCTGACGGAAAAAAGCGCATTCTTGTGCCCTTGCTGTAGGATGGCACATTTCCTGTAATCAGCAAGAATTGGATAATGAAGTGTAATACGCAATGCAATAAAAAAGCAAAGGAAACAACATCCTCTCCCCCGCTGTCTCTCATTACACCATCTCCCTCCCCACCAACTATCTCCCGCCTTCCTCCCCCCCTACCTCTCGCCCCACTCTCCCCCGCCTTTCCTACACAACTGAAAAATATAAGACTATAAAACTAGCAGAATATATATATATATATATATATATTATATATATATATATGTATATTATATATATATAGATATATATATAATATATGTGTGGTGTGGTGTGTGTGTGTTGGGGGTGTTGTGTGTTGGTGTGTGTGGGTGAGTGCTGGTCTTTGTGTGTGTGTGTGTGTGTGTGGTGGTGTGTGTGTGTGTGTGTGTGTGGGGAGTTGTTGTGGCAGGAGGGGTGGTATGTTTGTATGTGTTAGTCGACCATAATTCAACATTGGTCTTTGAAAACCACTCACTATTAAAACTTGATATTTTCTCTACCTGTGGAAAATTCTAAGAAGATCCTATCAGTGTCCTTGTTGTAGGGGCATCAAAGTTGAGTAGGCAAATTCAAAAAAGGTTGCCATCTTCGCAAGATGAACTCCTGGGGAATGCATATTCAGATGTGTGATGTTCTTCACGATTTTGCTGTAGAAAAGGATTCTACAGTATTCCTCCGATCTGTCGATAAATAATATTGTTGTTGATGCCAAGTTTTCAATGAGGAATTGCTCGATGGATGAAGAGCACATAACGGTAGGAGAGGAATTCAAGGAAACGTAGTTGTTTCTCTTGAAGAAATGAAAAAAGAGTGGTGGAAGATGATTTTTTTTGTTCTTCATATTTCTAAATTTTCACAACACAGTCCATTAAAGGACATGGTCTACAAATCCAATACCACGTTAGCGAAGAGAGCCAATAACGTCTTTAACAATCTTAAATACTACGTTGTGTCAGGCAGGGAACATGAAAAGTTGTCAAATTTGCACATCAGATTTGTGTAAAAATAAACCATATTGTGATTTTGACACATTATTTATTTTTTTTTGTAATTTGTGGACCAAAATACACAATAGTGTGTACTATTGGACACAAAATAATAGTAAACTGTTACCAATTTATCGACCATGTCCCCAGACACAACATGCATGGTAATTATTTTAGGATGTAGGCTATTTCTTTAATTATTGCGATATAGTACTAACATGATCCAAAACAAACGTTTACCCAGAGCAGACGAAACACTATGCATGTACATCAAATTTAGTATGGCAGGCTAGAGCGGACATAAAACCGCGTCGAGTTTGCAACGCTAGGCCGGCGAGTTTGCAAGTTCGCAACGCCAGGCCGGCGAGTTTGCAAGTGTGCAGACGCAATGCCGGCGAGTTTGCAAGGTTGGCCTACGCCATGCCGGCGAGTTGCAAGTTTGCCACGCCATGCCGGCGACTTTGCAAGTTGGCCACGCCATGCCGGGCGGAGTTTTTTTGGATTTTATTTATTTTTATTTTTTATATTTTTATATATATTTATATAAGTCTCTTTTATTTGTAATTGTATTTATTATTTAGTTACTTTTTTTTATTGTTCATTTATTCTTTTTATTCTTTTTATTTTTACTTAGTTCTTTATATTTTATATTTATGTATTCTGCACCTGTTTATTTAACATGATTAAAAAGACAAAACGAAGGGAGAGAAGAAAGAAGAGGAAAAGAAGGAAAGAGATAGAAAGAAAAATGAAAGAAGAAACAAAGAAGCAGGGAAGGAAACAAAGAAAGAACAAAAAATACAAGAAGGAAAGAAAGACGAGAATAACGGGGAGAAAGAAAAGATATAGCAGAACAAAGAAGGACACAAACAAAGAAGGGAAGAACAAAGAAAGATAAAAAAGAACGAAAGAAAAAGAAAGAAAAAGAGGAACGGGAGAGAAAAGAGAAATGTAAGAAGAAAGAAAGAACAGAGAACTTATATAAGATATAAATAAAGAATAATGAATAAAGATACTTTATTTATAAATATAAATAAATAATAAAGATAAATAAATATAAAAAAAGAAAGTAATAAAAAATAAAACAAATAAAAAAATCTTTTGCAGGAATGGCGTGGTGAAATGAAAACTCGCCGGCATGGCGTGGCAAACTTGCAAACTCCCGGCATAGCGGGGCTACTTGCAAAACTCGCCGGCAGGGCGTGGCCAAGTTCAATTGCAACTCGCCGGCATGGCGTAGCCAACTTGCAAAACTCGCCGGCATTTGGCGTGGCCAAATTGCAAACTCGCCGGCATTTGGCGTGGGCCAACTTGCAAACACTCGCCGGAATGGCATTGGCCAAATTGCAAATCGCCGGGCATTTGGGTGGCCAACTTTGCAACCTCGACGCGGTTTGTCAACTCGACGTTTTATTGTACGCTCTAGCGTGCCATAATTTAGCAGTTTGATAAAGACTCGCGTCGCAAGTCCGAAAAGCTCACGTAAGTAAACAAGCTAACACTTAAGTGGACCAAGGGTTTTCAATCCCGTTGGTGCCCAAGGGGGGTCCATGGGACCCCAAACTAAGGAACCACTTTCCGAAGGAATTTTGCACGCAAAATTTATACCCCATGTGAAGGGTCATAAGACAACCCTAATCAACAATAAAAAAATGAAATTTGTTCTTCGGGGGGACAAATTAGGGGAAAACATTGTATTACAAAAACACGCGAAAATGGACCAAAAATGGAAATTTAAAAATGAGCTTGCGCTTACATCGAATTTTTGAAAACTTATTTTATGTTGATATCTATTCTAGAAGCCCCTAAAATACATATATTTAATATAAAAATCTGCATTTGGGATCCTGTATTTGAAGGGTGTTGCAAATACACGTCATTTTCCCAATAGAGTTTGATTACAGTAACGGTTTTGCCACTTCCACAAGGAAATCGTTTGTTTCAGCACATAATAAGGTTAAATATTTTTAATGTTACTAATACTTGTTTTACTGACATGTATGTGTGAACAGCTATCAGCAAAAAAAAATTAGCTTTGGTTTTTGATATTAAAATATTCTCAATGACTCCGCTATTGCCCAAGGGGGGGTTCCATGGGACCGCCCACTAATTAACTCTTAAACGTCCTTTGCGCTTTGATTTTTTTTTTTGGTATAAAAGAAGCGCATTTAACAAGTTCAGACAATTAAAAAATTCGGCTCAAAATCCCACGGTAACCGGCCATCGTGAAACAATTTTGGGGGTCCTCGGACCCCCCCCCCCTTGGTCACTTAAGTGTTAACAAATTGTTTGTTGTCTATTGTGGTGTAATGGTCATAACTCTATCAACACATTTAAGTCATTTGTTCTAGGCCTGGTGAACATTAAAATAACCGTTAGGTCAGAAACGACTTTTTTGACGTTGCTTCCCCTTTTGAAAATATGGTCCTGGACATGGCTGGAGATACATACATTTATTTCTTATTTATTTTTATTTATTTTATTATATTTATCTAAAGTTTGTTGTGATGGCATCCTTAAGATAAGGCTAAAGAATCATACTATGCTAACAATTCACTAAGTGCTGACATTTAAACTATTTTTCAAATCACCAACTCCTTGCTCACAACCAACCATCAGTTACCAGCTTTTGATGATCCTTAAGACCTCGCCACCTCACCCCGACCGTGAAAACTTTTGTAATGTTTTTGCATCTTGCATCTTGGATCATCATCCACATGGCTTCTTTAAAGCAATATTAGCACCTTTTTGAGAGCGCCCCCAATTTTCAAATTTGATATTTTTGCAGAGCTATGTTGGTATTGTCTAGAAAACTACAAACCTGCGAACGGATAATGCGCAAAAAATTGCGTATTTATCATAAAATGAGGCGATTTTGTAAATTAAATTGGGATCCTAGATTGTACTTAACGGCAAGCTGGCAATGCTAAGTTTTCTGTCCGTCCATGCTTGAATAGTTGCTACCTCAAGAAACTGACCCTCTAACTTGACTTGCCTGAACCAATAAACAACTAATAGATAGCGTAGATATGTACATGTCGCTATTTCCCGGCTATTTCATATTGAAGACGTTTCCAGCAGCCGTTGAATTATTATCGGGATCCCGATATTAATTATTCCTAGTTACCAAATTCCTCGTTTGCGACACTAGACCATTGTAGGCTTACCATTCACAGGTATGTTTACTAGCCAGTTAGCAAAGCAACCGTGGTAAAAATCTCAATTTTTTTGAAAAATGGGGGCTCTCTTCAAAAACATGTGCTAATATTGCTTTAAGCAACCATATTACCACCATTTGCTGCAATTACTACAATTGTCACAATCGCTACACTCTGAAACTCTGCATGTTTTCCAGTTGCCCACGTGCAAATAGTTACACACACCACTCATAAAGAACCTTCTTTTTTTGTAAAAAGGTTTTGAAAAATTAACCACCCCTGTGAGCAACCTGTGTTTTGTTGCCAAAGTTATTGAGAAATGTGCATCACCCAGCCTCTAGACCACCGCAACAACAATCTAACGATCCATTGCCATCATCCTAATCGCTCTCTGCATATTACTGAGACAGACTTGGCAAGGTTCTGTCGGCATTGTTTTCTGATATTGACTCAAGACGTGTTGTTTTTGTTTGTGCTTCTCGATATGAGCGCGCTTTTACACTGTGGACCATCAAATTTTTGCTGAATCGGCCTTGAAAAGGAGCAAGCTGTTCATGCAAGACCACTAAGGCCTTTCGTTGGTCTTGCCCTGAAAATGTATTTATGCAAGAACGTAAGTGCCACTTACGTTTGTTTCTTGCATTAAGCGGAAAAACGCATTTACACTATACGTTATCTTCTTTATCTAGTTAAAAAACCTGTTAACAAAGCGCTTACATATCTTCACACATAGATTTAATTATGCGTGAATACCTCTTCAAAATTCACCGAAAACTCAATTTCCGAACAAAAATGTCAATTACGTTGGTCTTACCTTCAGCATGTTCAGCGACGAAATGCAACATTGAAGTGCAAGGACACCAAGGAACTCGGACAACACAACATAAGAACGGCAACTCCAAGACAATCAATCTGAGCACAAGAAGGCTACACTACATCTTGAAGTCGTCATCTTTTAACCATTATCACAAGGATTTATTTGGGCTGGCATCTGTACCATAAACCACCAAAGGAACGCAACTCCTTGCAATGATCTCCAAGAAGGGTGGCTTACTTCAATGTCTTGTCAACCATCCCAATAAGTTTACACAGCTTTCCCCGTGCTCTTATCCCCCAAACAGCTTCCACAGAGAGCGTGGGCCCAATGTTGGATTTAATTTTGTATTTGCTCTAATTTCCTTTAACAAACATCGTCCCAAATTGATCGGGAAAAAGTTTTATGTAGCTAATAAACTTTTAACCCAATTCTTTTTATCAGTGTTTTTTTACCTTCACGTAGCTATTTTTGTTTGCTTCCTTTCAAACCTGTTAATCACGTTCAAAAAGTTTACTTACGGTAAGCTTATTCGGGTTTCTCCTCGGAGTGGTCTCGTTGAGTAGGTGGGGGGGACCTAGAGGCTCTTGCTCTCTCCTCCTTGGGCTCTTCTATCTTTTTCGTCGATTCTCTAAAAATGCCGTGACATCATATCGACGTCCACCATACTCGTACACCAAAGGCGTCTTTCCCACTATAGGGGCATGGAAAATTTCTCTTGTCAATACGGCTGGCCCTCCAACATTGCTCGCTCCACGCCCTCGTTATCTAAAGGTGGTTGAATGGTGGTACACCTAAGATCGATGAAGGAAAACGATTAATGATATTTTCAAGAGGTTAATCTGGCTCCACAAAATGTCTTTCTGAAACAACGTGTTTCCATTATGAGGGATTCAGAAAACATGGACCCCTCGTTCCTATATTTACTTAAAGGTTCATTTCGTGATCCTGGCACACGTTACAAACTATAACAAACTACACGTGGACGTGGAATCATTATAATATGAAACTTTAAACAAGTGTCCCAAATATAGTTCTTACCATCTATTCCCAGGTAGTTCGATATTTTGATATGATCTTGCTTTCTATCTCACATGGAATCACGTGGAATCATACCAGCTGTACTCCTTGTTCCATCACAAATGTACTGGTTTGCGTATTGAAGAGTTTTGAGCCCTTGCCAATTCCACAGAATCTTGGTATTTTCCAACCGTGTATTCTGGTAAATCTTTTTTCAATACTTCTTTTGGTAGTGCCAGTGCTATAACAAAGTGTAGATAGTTTCTCATCATTTAACCAGACGATGGCTATCGTCATACAACCATTCAGGGATTGACTTTATATCGTATCTCGTAGTATTAAAGCCATTAAAAAAGAAGCCATTTACATAAATCAGGGATTATTGTGCAATCTATCAAAAAAATCTATGACATTATATGTACAACAGAAACATGCTGAATGAAGTAATATTAACGATGCTGAACTCTCTGACTCTTACTATATTTTTGTATCGTAAAGAGACAGATCTGGTCACTGGAAGACCAAAGGTGGTGGTCTCCATTATGTGGCAATAAAAATAATATCATGTCGTTGCATAGACCAGAATCTCGAACCTGATAATGGTGAAATCATGGTTTTGGAAATAAGACCTACCATTGCAAAAAATGGTAATGGTTTTTATGTTAGCAAGAGAGTCCAGATGCTGTGTGGATACATTTTTCAAAACACTGCAAGTCAGTTTATCCCAAGTTGCCTCTCTGAATTTGATCAGTTCCATGTTTTGGTGACTTTAATTTACCTAAGACGATGGCTGCAGAAATATAGGGTGTAATGGGGTGGGGGGGCCCCTGCTCAACTGGTCCGTTCTGTGACACCTTAATTCCATTTTTACAACACAGTTTGAATTTTTTCCATCTCGTGCTACGCGCAATAATATTTTGGATCAGGGTTTAACTACAACTCCTTTAGATTTATCCAATGTGGTTATTTCCAGTGAAACATGTCCTAACTGGTCACAAAACGTTTAGAATTCGTTTTTTACCAAAGTTGAAAGACTTAAGAAAATTTGTCGTGAAGTGTATAATTTCACGAAAGCAATTTTAATGAGGTCATATATATTTCTGAATAATGCTGGCTCTTTTGATGGTGTATACAGTGCTGACACTGTTGATACTGCTTGGTTAATTTCAAATATTTTAATATCGGTTTCTATAGACACATATTTCCTAAAATCAAAATCAAGGATAGTACTACCCCTTGTTGGATTGATTCTGAAGTCCGCCACTTGCAAAATAAAAAGTTCACAGCCTGAAGCGTCTAAGAGTCAAAACCTTGAACATCCTTGGTCAAAGTTTCGAAACACGTACTCGTTTTTAAAAATTTGATCACACGCTAATATAACCAGTCATTGAGGGTTTGGGTCTACACTCTTGGGAAAATCCAAAACGTTTTTGGTCTTTTTTTCGATCCAAAACAAATCAAAATCATTGCCCGCAGTCATTAGTGATACGAATGGTGCAACTGCTTCCTCTGCTAAAGAGAGGGTATCTCTTTAACAATTATTTCTTTTCTGTATTTACACAGCCAAAGAATTCTCTGAACCCTCCAAATATTACACCTTCAACATAAACATTAGGCAATTTTGAACTTCCAGTAGATGATGTACTTGATGATCTTGAAAAATTTTGAATATTTCGAAAGCATCAGGCCCTGGTCACTTGGTTTTCCGTCATATAAGAGAAAGGCTCTACCATCTTCAGCATGGCTTTATTAAGGGGCGCTCCACTGTTACCCAATTGCTTAGGTTTTTCAGAAGTTGTGTCTTGGACACGCTGGAACAGGTCTATATGGTGTAATCTTGATTTTTCCAAGCTTTCGTAGCGTTTCACATAAATTACTTTAACAAACTCCGTTTCTTTGGTTTTCATTCTAGTCTCCTTAAATGGTTTGAAGCTTATCTTACAATCTTCGTCCACGGTTGTCGTGGATGGCGTTCAGTCTGATGCTTCCCATTGTTTCTGGGGTTTCCGCAGTGCCTATTCCTTGGCTTCTACTTTATTGTTTTTATACAAAATGACCTCCCACGTTGCCCACATTCCAGATTTGCTTATTTGGCGATGAATGCACAATGTTTTAAATCAATTAAAAAAAACCCAAAGAATTAAAAATTAAATGGTAAAGTAAGATTTAAATGCTTTGGTCCAATTGGAGTAATACCTGGGAGCTTAATTTTCATCAACCCTTTCAAATGCCAGATCATTTTCCCTTTTTTTCCTTGACAAGATGTAGGAATCCTGTCCTCTATGATTACAATATGATCGTACATTCTGAGTAAATTGATTCCAACAAAGACTTGGTTGTTGAATATCACTAACACTAAACTTGTTTGGGATACTCATATTAACAGAGTAGTCAAAAAATGTAATCGTAAGATGGGCAATGAGCATGCGGTTACTGTAGGGTTCAATGCCCCAATTAAAATTATCCAAACTCTTAATAATTTTCTGATTAGGAGTGATCTTGAATATGGTCGCTGTCTTTTGGAGTGGTATCAAATCCAAACACAATATCCCGATGTTGGAGAGTCCAAAGGGCGAGCTACCATTCATACTTCACATCCTGATCAGGATTTATAGGAGAGGCTTTCTAGGTTTGACCTGCTTCCCCCTTCCTCTCAGAGAGACAAATGGCGATCTTTTGTTTTTTTTATAGAATTAAGGAGGTCATTATGATGTTAATATTAATATTTGTGTAGATTCAGCCGAAAGGAATGGGCAGGACCATCCCACTACCAGATTTCTCTTCTTATTTATTTAAGCTCAAATTCAGCTTCAGCGGCTGTAAACTGAAGCAATATGGCCTTTTATTTTAATCGTATTGTGTACCTTTGGAATCATTGCCTTTGTCCACCAGGTCAGCAGATTCCTTCTCCTCCTCAAGTCTGGTCAGTGATTTTTGAAATCCTCATTTTTTTTTCAAATTTTTAGTCCTGATAATGGCTGCTACTTTGGAGCTCTTTATTGTAAGATGCCTCGAGTTGCATGGGGTTATTTATTTGGGGGTGGGTTTTATGTTTTATTTAAAAGAGTGGGATGGTCCTAGAGGTAATTTTGCACCTGTTTGTCCCCATCTTTTTGCTGGCATTTTACCCTGTTTTCTTGTTTTTGGTCAGTTTGTGCAATATTTTTTTTTTTAATAATTTGAAAATTTATATGCGATGGTACATTTTTATTGCCAGTGAAGAAGTGTATAAATAAATAAATAATCAATCAATAAACCATGTTATTCAAGGAATACTATCGGAAGCCAAGATGTGTATTAAGAAACACACTAGGGTATTTTCCAGTAAGAGAGCGCGCCCCAATTTTTTTTTACCCGTGTTTTTTTATATTGGAATGTCTTACCAATGTTTATTAGATGCACACCTGTGAGTTAGTCGAATATGCCATCGTCATAAAGAAGATTTACCAGATGCATGATTTGCATTTTCTGGGTCGTGCACTACAAAAACAAAGCATGCTTTTCTATTGGGACGATTACGAAAGCATGCAAGTTCAACACATAGTTTTTGGTTTTCTTTCTCTTTTACTTTCTTTGTTTGTCCAATAAATCTTCGAAACGTTCTCGGTAGTAGGTGTCCAATACAACCGATCTTGCACATTGAGAGAAATTTGCAATCGGCAAATCTCTCGTCCTGTCCCCAGTGACCCAAGAACAACGTGTGTTTGTTGTGTGTGTGTTTGTGTGTGTGTGGTGTGCCTCCGACCACTTATTCCATTATGAAGAAAAAGAACTACGCCTTCATTAGCACTATTAAGGTGTCGATAGCATATAACAATAAATAACATAAGGTAACTTTTAAATCAAAAATGACACATTACCTTTGAATATATAAAGAGACGTTTTCTTGTAACACTTCAAAGCAACCTGGACCAATGCGAGTCGGAATTTGCCCAGATACCAACAATTATGAGCAAATACATACACAAACGTAAATAGACCGTTGCCTAGAGAGTTAAGCAAGATGACCGTAGCAACAACGAGACGATGAGTATGGCTCGCTGTTACATTTCACTGACTAGATTTGTCCATAAAAAATGTTGTCGCGTTTTTATTGGGGATGTAGTGTTCTTGCTTATGGCAGTCTGGCCAAAAGAAAATAAATTGTAAGGGTGTTGAAAAAATAGGGGGGATTTTTTGTTGGAGTCGGAGTTTTTTAATTGCTTCCTAAACAACCACAAGTAAGATTCCTAAAAACCTCGATGTACAGAAAGTCAGCTTTGGTACGCTAATCAATTCAATTTACACCTGCTTTTTATTGCTATGAAGGACAAATTGAGCGTTTGAAGCCTAACAGTTCCTTTACTATTATATGTATACCAGTTCATGAAGCACTCACAATACGACACACACAAACGCGCGCGCGCCGCACACACACCACACACACCACACACCACCACCACCACCACCCACACCCACCACCCACAAACAAAACAAATCAACCACACACAAATCAACCAAATGAGGTTAAGCGGTAAATTAAAATTACGAGTAGGTAGACGGGCTATATGAAACATTTTTTTAACATAAATTCTGTTTCAGTTTAAGTTATGTTATATTTTATATTTAATAACTATTATCGTTTCGACTTCGATTCGATAATAATCTTTAAAAGAAAATGCCAACGACGACTTATGTGTCGGTATGGTTAGTCATAATAATTCCATGCATGATTAGGAAATATATGTAGTTGATATGGGCGCTGCCAAAAATCACTAGGCAACGTTCTGTCACATCAATAATTACTAAGTCTGTGCATATAGAAGGCGAGGAACTTGCTCGAGTATCAAACGGTAGTTGCAATGCGCTTAAATAATGGTTACCGTTTCTAAGGATGTGAATGAACACATGCATCGGACCTGCATTGCATGATAGACCACCTGCAGGAGGTCTGTGTAATTTCATGATAAGTATGGTATAATTGTCTAATGGAGTATATACACACTCTCCTCTCTATCTCTCTTTAACTTCCATGAAGCCATCCTGAATAAAACTGACAATAATAAAATTGAATTAATTAATGAAAAATGTAATGCAATTAATTGATCAATTGTGACTCCATGCATGCCATGGAAGTGGGGTATTGTGTGATAGGAAGGACAAAAAATATCAAATAGTGTTCTTGGCAAAAATGGATTCGTGTATAAAAAGAAAAAATCAGTTAAAATTATTGACGGCTATAAATTATTTTTTCTATATTGTGTGAAAGAAAGAAAAGAAAATGTAAATTATAGTATTTGGGACAAAAAATCTCTGTTATTATACCTCTTGTTTAATTAATTGATATACAGGGTGAGTCAAAAAAACTTGACCTGGATTGTCCGCATTTGAGTTTTTAAGTAAATATATAACATGTTTGTTATCATCTGAAAGCGGGGTTCAATTATCTTTAAGTTACTGCAAAGGTCATTCACATCGATTAGGTAAGACCGGGCTACAGTAGTTTGAATCAAGAAGTCGGTTTTCTGCTTCTGTCCACGGATTCACATTGAAATGAACGGCGTTCAGCGAAGGGAAAATCAGGGTCCAGAAGAAAATCAGGCATGATTCACTGCAGCTTCTTGCTTCGAAAAGATTAGCCAGCCTTACTTACGTTGGATTGATCTTGCAGCAAATTACAGCAATAAAATCAGCTTTCGCAGCTCCCAACTATGTGAGATATATAGACTTACAAACTCAAAATGGCGGAAGAAGCGGGTCAAGTTTTTGGACTCCACACGTACAACATTTTGATGAAATAAAATAAATAACCAGTTAATCATCGTAAATTCTTTTGTTGCTGCGACCCATTCCGCGAATGTTATGGTCCATAGTATTGAAACTCTAAACAGTACAATGCCAGTGTTGTTTTGTAACGTCGGCCGACCTATTTCAAGATACAAGGCCCCCTAACAGTTTACAAACATTGTGGGAACTGGTTATTGTTATATAATAGAATAAAAAAAAACCGATCTCCAATTCTAATCAGCAATCATACACGCAATCAGTTCAATTCATTGTTGAATTTAAAAAAAATCACAAATGCCACTCTATTACACATATTATACAAACATGACTAATAATCAGGACTTATCAAATACTATTAGAATTAATTAATGTTTCTTTAATTCAGTTTTATGCTGACATGTCATTTGATCCGAGAATTCACTAATAGAAATGGTACAAATGTAATGATTATAAAAAATCACACCTCATCATCGAGAATTAATTCAATAATATGAGAACAGTGTATGAATGGATGAAAAAAGGATATGAGGGAGAGGTACAGGTGAGTGAGTCCAAAAGGTTTTAAATACCCAACTTTAGAGAGTAGTGCGACCCTTTTTATGGGCGAACTACGTAACTCGAAATTTTGACATTTTGAGATAAAGTTATTTCTGGCAATGTGCGGGCGCTGCTTTAGTTTCACAAGTAACATACCAGCAAATGCTTCCTTTAGGAGAGTGACACATCTAACTCGGTGTGCTTTTACCATTGAATGGTATTCCGGCAAAATGGGATGTCTAGTGACGTGTCATTTCCTCTCAAAATCGCTCTTATTATTTCATGGCCCAAAACTACGTAACTAAGAGATACGTAGTTTGCCATAACAATATTTCCGAGTGGCCGGTCTTTTGCTATACAAAATAATGGGACTAACAGATGCTCAGATCAAAACTAAAAAGCGTAAGATTCAAGCTAAAAATGTTTGTAGAAACACATATCAAGAATTATATTTCTTGTTAAAGGGTCTTTTGTTCAGCCATTGAAATATAGCATTTGTATTTTGCATATGCTTTTCCTAAATTATATGGCCAACCTACGTAACTGACAAATGGTGTTTATATCTGAAATGGTTTCAAATTTTAACCTCAAATTATGGATATACAGAAATGATCTGATAAATATTAAATGTATTCACATCAGCTAATTTTGAAGTATACGAAAATGCAAAGGCAAACATAAAAAGGTCCATATTTACAAGCCGATTTTGAGATACGTAGTTTTCATCTAGGCGAGTGTAACATGTAGGGAAGGGTGAGATGAGATAAGAAGAGAGAAAAAAAACAAGATGCAGGACAGCAGAACGTAACAAGACAATAAAAAACACAAAAAACGGACGGAAAAACAAATTGGACTCAATGGGAATTTATCATGCTATCCAGTTCAAATGAATAGGGGGGGAAATAATCATTATATTAGTACAATTGACGAAAAAGTACGGAAACAATGCAATTAAAATAGATATAAAGGATATATGAATAAAGTTAGTTGAAATTAAAGGCAAGAACGTTAAGTTATGAGGTAATGGTTTCATGTTAGCTTTAAAGCTGTGATGTGTTAGTCTGGGGCTCTGTTCATATCTTATTTAGAAGAGTGCCGTTTGTAATGTGTTTAAATCAAAAATGTTAAGAGTTTTAAAATGTTAAAATATTGGCTTGGTGTGTGATTAAGCTAATGATTGGTTGAGTGTGATTGAGGTGTTGAAATAAGGTTGGTTTTTTCGGAGTTTAAAGCGGTATTCTAAATGTTCAAGAGTTAGGAGAGGTCAATGGAGAGTGATATTTAGGTAAGCCAATCAGGACATTGTTGAAGAGCGCCACCAGTTCAAAATTTGATCTTTTGGCCAGTTAAGTAGGTGATTGTCTAGGAGGAAACTAGTTGTTTTTAAAGCGAACGAAATGCTAAAAATGCGTATTATCAAAAATAAGGCGATTTTTGAATAAGAATGTGGGATCCCAGGATTGGACTATGACGGCAGAGCGGAGGAAATGCTTGGTTATGTCCGTCCATGATGAAATAGTTGCCACCTAGAGAAAGGAACTCTCACTTGATTTGCCCGAACCACTTTCCCTTCAAAACAACTAAGGGAATGAGCGTAGACACGTACATGGAGCTATTTCCAGGCTATGTCACATGGGAAGGCCGTTTTCAGCAGCCGGGTGAAAGTATTATCGGGGAATCCCGATAATAATTATTTAATTGTACAAAATTTCGGTGTGAGACACAGACATGTTCGAGCTTTCACCATCACAGTGATGTTTACTAGCTAGTTACCAATGCACCCGTGTTAAAATATCAATTTTTTGAAAAAATGGGGGCCGCTATCAAAAAATGTGGCGAATATTGCACTGTAAAAACAGTGTTTAGAAAGTGAAGGCATGGTGGTGGTTTAGAGGGAATGTTTAGCAATATTATTACACACTTTGTGTTTAGAATTAAACATGGTGTTGAAATTAAACATTTGGTGGTTTAGAATTAAACAGGTAGGTTTATATATTTGACATGTTTAGCGATTATTAAAACGTGTAGAAGCTTATATCAATGACACATAACATAACTACGTTTTTTTGGCTAAAAGGTGGGCCAAACTTGAATAAAAGATTAGCACAAAGCGGGATTGACAAGTCCAATAACTAACAGACCACTGTACAGACGGTTCCCAATAAAAACTATACAATCAAATAAAATTATAAAAAATATAAACTGTAAATTTTCCAGATATTTTGACTTTAGTTGTTAGACACACATCCTAAGCTAAATCATCACTTTGATTCCATTCAATTGATGACCCTCAGCGGCGATATTGTAGTTTGAACACGGGGATAAATACCATGGGCCAGTTAAACTGAAGGTTCAGAAATAAAAGGTATAAAGCGTTTGTAGCATCATTGTGAGATTAAAAACCCGTTTCAAACAAAGAATATTGTACAGATCAGAGGCTGTATTATCATGATGGAAAATGAAAACTAAGCAATACATTATTTTCAGTGTGAATGAAAGCCCAGAGAAATTCTTTGTTTGGGTGTGAAGGATTGAAAGAGTGGACAATAATCGTGAAATGTATGGAATTGGGTGAATTTGACGCTTGGAACTATTGGACACGTCTACAGCTTGTTTGTGGACAACGCTGTCTCTCAGCTTGGTGTGTGGACAATAACGCCTCTAAGTGGAGGGAAAAATGCCCTTCCCCTCTTCCCCATGCTCCAAGATGCCAGGGAGGAATTATGAGAAGGAAAGAAAGCAGCGTGTTACACAAAGGCCATAAAGGAAAGCGTGGTTGTGTCAAAGGTCTCGGCTTACTTTCAAACAAGGGTTTGTTATGGTTCTACCTTCTGTGGAGTAGTAAGGGGAGTAAGCTGAGACAACAAGATGTGTGGAATTGAATTTCCAAGCTACATGCACATTAGCAATTGCGACATAAAAGTTATAATTACGAAATCACAAGAAGCAGCACTCTTTATACTTAACTTTTTATTTTAATTTTCAATAAAGAATAAAGAATATCTGAAGGTGATTTCAATGGCAACTTGTTGATATCAGAATTAGCCGAAAACTGGCCACAACAGGTTTTCACTGTCTCAGATAATCGCCGAACTGGAACCAGATCCCCAATTACACCAACTAACAATCTCATGAAAGTGGAACACTCTAAAAAGAATCTGTAAAACTCATTGAGATTTAATTAATATTTGATTGTAGTTTTTTTTGGGACAGTGTCATGTAGAACTAAATGCAAGGTTCCAGTAAGCCGAAGATTCTGTAATGTTTTGTACAATGGAACATATGTTTTGTGTGATGACAACAAAGGCCTAATCATCCCTATGATTTATGTATGGAGTCTAACGTCATTTGAAAAATCTACTATAAGCTACCGCAACCAGTGGCCATGTTAAAGGTCCATGGACAAGCTTTAAACATACTTATAATACCACCAAAAATGGTTTCATTCATATAGTATTGTTCAATGTAAAATCGCATGAAGCAGAATTGAGAAACCGATATTTGATAAAAATTGGGCATAAATCATGTGTTTTGGACAAGCTTTCACAGGAAATTCCAAAATGAAAGTGATTATCTCGTGGAAAAGCGTGACCCAGAAGTGCGATCCGAGTAACAAATACGCGGTACGCGATACGCGTCATGATCTTCATCGTGGAAGGACGGCCCCGCGTGGCCCAGTTGTCTGAAACGTATACAGTTGACTCCTCCGAGATATGCGTAGTCCGTGTTGTATATATGGCATAATTTATATTGATTTGATGCCTTTAAAAGTACGATTATAATGTGCTGTATTGTCGACGCCTACACCAGCGGTGACCGTACGACAAGAGAATCAGAAACAGAATAGCTTTATTCAAGTCCCAGAGAAAGAAACCGACAAGCAGAGATATGGAGTGTGCGGTGCGGTTAGCCCAACGTGTGAGCTTGTTTAAAACTTGTTACTCTGACGTCATAAACGGGGTCAAATCCACCTCCAGCATCTTGATACGCGTCCGCGAAAACAGGAGGAAGGCCGTGTCAGTTTGGGTATATTTAATCCTTGAAATTTAACACTTTCTCGATGTTCCCTTTTAAAAATCTGTGTTGCGATATGATCAGGATTACTGTTGAGGTACGAAAATGTAAGAAATTAAGCAATGTCTACTCAGCCATGTCATGGGACCTTTAAAAAAAAACTACATTGTGCACATATACGTCTACGTATTTTCTTTTCATCATGATCTATTTTTTTCTCAACTGTCCATTAAATTTCAAAATTGGTAAGAGAGTGTTATTTAAAGTATGGCTATAATTAGATCGTATTTTTTTCCGAAAGTGGGCTCTGAATCTTTTTCGGGAGGAATAACGGTCTGATGAATATTCATGGATTAAATAATAAAGGACAGTTGCAAGAAAGGACATTTCTAGAAATACCTGCAAGGAATACAAATGAAGAACTGAGACCAATAAAAGCTTATTGTGAATAACCGGATTACCGTCTTATTGTTGCCCAATCTGCGATAATACGATTCAGCCAAAGATTGATTCCAGGTCATGTTAATCTTTTACTTTAAAAGAAGCCAGTTGAAAATGAACGACACTAGTACTTAATATAAAAGCTTACCGTGATGTCGTGTATTACCAACTGTGTATGGTAATCTGTTCGATTATGATTCAGCCAAGGTAGTGATTCAAAGTCATGGAAACTCTTTCTTCCTGGGCTGTTGCATCCATTGTTGGATGTAGCCGTCTTCAAGCAACTGCCATCTTCTTCGGACTTGAGCACCTCTGGTCCATGTGGTGCTCAGGTATGATGTCAAGTCATCCCTCTATCTTCTCCTTTTTCCTGATCTTGGCTGCCAATCTGTCACTCTCTTTGTCTCTATTGTCTTGCAATCTTGACACATGCCCCGCCAATCTCCATTTTGCTTCTTTTATTTTCTTTGTCTTTGACTTTGGTTTTGCTTCTGATTTCGGTATTTCTGATTTTGTCTCTTAATGAGATGTGTAGCATTTGTCTCTCCATGACTCTTTGAGTCTACTCTATTTAAGGGAACAATTGAAACATATTGTTCTTGTTTTGTCTTTAAAATTGTAACATTTGAGCAATTACTGCCTGTAAAACGGGGTAAATAAATATAGGATTAAAAACAATCTGGGGATTAGTTGATAAAAAATAAGAGAATTTTGCCTTGTTTTCTTTATACAGTGTAACCGCAAACATATGCCAGTAATAGTTCCAAGACATAACCCATTTAGGAACACCACAGATATGTTATCTTGTTAATAAACTCTTTGTGGTTGACCAACAGTTGGTTGGTTGTTGGTTTCAATGGCGCTTTCAACTTCGAGGTTATGTGCGCCAACTCCTATACAGCATATAATACGTTACGTAATTCCATTCATATCTGCAGACAGGTTGTTTCAACATGCCCTTTGCAACTTGCATTTCAAACAATATGAAACCGTGTCTTTACGGAGCCACCAGCCTGTCCACCAAAACTTCTCCAAGCCCATTCACATCCAAGCTCCAGAGTCGCTGGAATTCCAAGCGTCAGTAGTGCTGGTAAGAACAAAGCTAGTCAATCTAGGCTTCAAGGCCATTACCCATATGTCCCCGTTAGTTCACCCAGGCTGTCTCCGGCCTCGCATCCAAAGCTCGAGTCGCTGGGAACTCCTAGACCGTCTCCGCCTCGCATCCAAGCTGAAGTCGTCACTGGTGAATCCAAGCTGTAAACCCGTGCTAGGACGACACTGGTAGGCCTATCCATTTCGAGCATTAAACCCTGCTGAGATGACACTAGTAAGCATGGGCTATCCGTTTGGTAACACCTGGAGGTGGGGTTTGGGCTGCCTGCGAACACATCCTGTACATGTTCTACGGGCCTTACCAGACCGTTGGATGACCAACAGTGCATGGTTGCGCTGTATCAAGATATAATATCTATGGTGTCAGAAATACGTCAGAAATACGATACGTTATTTCCACTGCAACTACACTCAGCAAAAAAAGAAAGTCCCCGTCTGATACCCCGTCGTTTTTACCATGAAATTGTCCATTTTATGAAATTTCATGCAAGGGAAAAAGTTGCACTATTTTTCCTAAAACTTGAATACTACTGCTGTTGCTCTGTTCGTGGTTGTTACATAATCACATTGAAAAGAAAAGGGCTGCTCGTAGAGATTTACATAATCTCTTTTTCTTTGGGATTAAAAAGCAAAAGTCGTGTCATCGTGTTATCTGTGTTGGGCTTTGCATGTTGCATGTGTTGTATGGTTAGGTTTAAATATGCCGCGCATGAAACAATTTGAAAGGGGGCGAGCTACTGCCTTCTAGACGAAGGTGTACCTGTAAGAGAGGTGGCAAGAAGGTTAGGAGGAACCGCCAAAGGCTATCCGAAAACTGAGAGTGAAGTTTCGGCAGACGGGGAATGTAAATGATCTTCCAAGAAGTGGTCGACCTCGCATTACAACAGTGAGGCAAGACATGTCCATCGTGCTCATGTCACCAACGTTGTCACCAATATCTGGAAGACAACGGGATTGAGCGTATGGAATGGCGGCAAGATCCCCTGATTGCAATCCCATTGAGAACCTGTGGGATGACATCAAGAATGAAGCCGACAGGAAAATGAAAGAAAACACATATTGCAACGGGTTTGGGCCAACTTAGATGAGCACGTATACCACTTTGGCAAGAGGTGTCTTAAAGTCATTGAGAAGGACGGTGGACCTACCCATTATTGAACATTGAACAGCTTGCTCCTTGCTGAGTTGATAACCTTATTGAAATGGAGTAATTAATGTTGTTTTATGACCAGAAAGCAATGAAGTACTTTTTCACTTTTCTGTGTGAAATTGAATTTGCAGACAAAAGTGCAACTTTTTCTTGCATGAAATTTCATAAAATGACAATTCATGGTAAAAACGATGTCTATCGGGCAAAAGTAAATTGCCATTTGTGCGTAAGAAATTTGCGCATCTATCAGTGTTTGAATAATAAAAATAAATGAAATACTTCTTGAGTTACGTTAAAAAGTATCAGACGGGGACTTTCTTTTTTTGCTGAGTGTATTTAAAATATTCTTACGTGCCTGTTAAATACCCATTAGATTAATCAACCAATAGGGTTATCTTCTCAACAGATGGGACCCATTTTCTAAATAATTACAAATAGATCAGGCGTCAATAAGATTAGCTCTCTAGTAGAGTAAACCTATCATCGAGTAGATCTTGGCGTAAGACGCCTGCACAAGTGAACATAACAGCACATTTAGTCTTTTCATCAGAAGGAAAACATAAGGCTACTTCAGCATCTTGAATAAAAATACAATCGCGGTCCTCGGACCGCTACGTGTCGCCTGCCGTCGCGGTTTGTGAATGATAGGCCTCATATGGACCTGTGAACATTGCCTCCTAAATACATGAGTGTTTGTTTGTAATATCCATAAACTAAGCTTGGTTCCAATTGAACTTCAACTTTTCAATTGAGGTCAATTTACATTTTAAATCTTACAACTTGACCTCACATGACCTTGGACCTTGGACCATGGACCTTTCACCTTGGAGTGTGACATTTGACCTTGGGATGTGACCTTTGACCACATCAAAAAATGAGGGATCCTGTTGCACTGACTCAAGTGTGGTTTTTTAAATCCATTGAAATATGCGGATATGACAGGGCAAATTGTTAACCCTTTCAACAACAGTCAACAACAGACAACAACCAAAAACAACAGCTACAACATAATAACAGACGACAGTGATCCCTATGTGTCTTAATGCCTTAAGCAGGCGACACAGAGAAAACGATAAATATTCTCAACTGTACTTACTAATTATATAATCAGTATAGTTGTTTTTTCCGATGTATATGTAAGATGAGAATTCAAAAAAACACACCGTTTGAAAAAAAATTACTGGCGTTGATAAGGTCTGGCTGCTCTATGGATTCCGTCGCTAGGTCGTAGCTAAGAGGATCGTCGAGTGCCAAAATGTGTAAACACATTATTTCAATTACGGAAATTAAATCGCAATCTCATCATAGTGCGCAGTTCACACTTCATAGAAAAAGTTTTACACACTTTGGCACTCGCCAGGGGTGGTAAAGAGCTCGCCAGACATTATCATTTACTCATAAGGGTATGTTTCTCATCTTTTATATATTAACATTATAATCGTTGAGGGCGAAGCCGTGCGCCCAAGACATGCCATGTCTCTTTTTTTAGCCAAGGTGTATGGGGAGTCAAAGAGTCTGTGTTATCTTCCCAGCAGCATTTACTAATTACTAATAATACATATGTTGGACATATGGACCCAGAGCGAGAAGAAAAAAATCTATTGATGATACATTAGGCCGGGATTAAAACGCCCAAAAAGGTAAATAATAAAAAGTAATTACATGTAGGGAGGAGGAAAACGGTGACACGGTGGCAAAACAATTGAGACAGACAGGCAACCTGAAAGGAAAACATGCAGTTAATTAGGATGGCGATAATATGATTGACTTTATAATACCGTGTAAATAAATGTGTAAACAGTGTTGGTTACCATGCATTAAACCTAGATTTCATGTATAATTATGACACAAGCTGAAAAAATGGTTTGTTTCTGTTACAATGGTCATTTTGAACAAACATTTTTAAAAAAAAAGGGTCATTTATTTAAATTTATAGTGTTATCCCATATTCAATGTGCAATGCGGTTTCGCGGAACCTAAGGGCGACCAGGAAAGGTGAGAGAAGAAGGAGACTTGGTCGCTTAAAGACATATCAGTGATTGAAAAATATTTGAAATTTGAAGGAATAGCCTTCAAGGAAGGATAAGTCTGTAGAATTCGCATAAGTACCTTTCCAGCTGCAGAATTGAACAGAAAGGAAGAAAACGGCAGTGTTCCAAGATATGATTCTCCATCACTTAAGTGTTGTAGTAAGTGTTCCGATTCGGACAACTAATGACTAAAATCTCCGCTCCCTGTCTTATTAGGTTCCTTCTGGTCTATTATTTGCAGGTATGTTAGGATACTATACTTTAACACACATGCCAAAAATCTGAATTTTGATGATTTTTTCGATTTCCTGATTTAGCATATCACGATAGTGTCTTTAAGTAAAGCCACGTTGACTTATTTACCATTCAATTATTGAAGTTCTACTTGCCTAAGCAATAGGAAATTCCTTGAAAAATATGTGCATTGCTGACACACACAACAAAGGTTTGTAGTGCAGGAAGTGCGTCCCGACGAGGGGCAAGCAGGGAAATTGCCCCTTACAATAACATCATCAAGGAATATACATTGCAATTTCGTCCCCCGTATTAGAGGTTTACAACCAATTTATACCTAAAGTTAGGTCAAATCAAGTTAAAGTGGTAAATTTTCTCGCGCGTCGCGCGCATCTGCAACCAGTTAGCGCAGGTGACAAAAAAAACAACTTGGAAACTTTGCACCTCCTAGCTCGACTGTTTTGGTACGCCCCAAAATGGAGGAAATAATAACCAATCAGGAAGGGATTCGATGAGGGATTATCGATGATGCATGCCTCTGATCGTGTCATATTTAATTCAGTAAATGGGGAGCCATTGATTAAATATTTGCGAAAAAAAGAATAATAAATCTTCCGAACGTTTACTGAAGTTAAATTGGTAGTTCTTGAAAGGTGAAAATGTCTATTCGTACATCTTCCATTGAATTCATCACTTTTGTGTGCTCTCGTCAATTTGGACTCTTTTCACATAAAAAAACTGTCTTTCTCTTCTACAAAAACATTTTGGAAGGATTTGAAGGGTATTTGATTAAGGGTTCTTCAAGTTTAAGGTTATAAGAACAATTTTCTTGGCTACCGATGTTTTAGGATTCTACAAAACGCTTTACGAGACCCTAACGATGTAATAAAGCACATTCGAAGTGGTTTGTATGAACAGAAAGTATTTTGGTTTTAGTCAAGAATATATTTAATATTGATGAAAACTAAAGGGAAAGTCATTACTATAGTATAACTATACGATCTCACGTACATTGGGTGTAATGAATAAGCTGTAAAGTATACTGTACGAGAAAGAATATTGTATTCTTTGTACTGTTGCCTCTGTTCTGCCATACATTAATTATGGCTTCTCCTTGGGGAGCTCTTTATAATCATACGTAGTATAAGATTGGCAAGACTTATAGAAGTCATACTGCGTCCGTTATTTGTGAAAATATTAAAATTTTGAATGTGTTTAATATGTATAAACCTAGAAAATGACGTTTATGTATGAGTATTCAAAACGATTTTTCCTGCTGGATTTAACAATTTCTTCATTAAAAAGTCCAAATCAACAACAAGATCTGTCATAATTTTCAACAACACACAATAACGCTTAATCAAATCACTTGATTAGAACTCTCGGGCCCTTAATTTGGGAATGAATTTGGTAATGCCATCAAGTAATTGATTGATAAGCATTTAAAAATTAATTTAAAAGGAATCTAATTCGTTTTTGAAGAAGCATTGCGAGGTTTTATGTATAAGTATGTTAATATAATGTTTCCTTGAGTGGGCCTCACCATATCTGTTCGTTGCACCCTCCATTTCTATTTCTTCTAAGTAGACCCTCTTGTTGTCGTTGCTTTCTAGCGAGGTGCCCTGAAATAATTTTAGTTTTGTCTTAATCATGTTTTGTATAAGGGGCAGGTCTCACTGGCCTTATTTGCCTTTAAACTGTTCCTCCGTAATGTACTTAATTGTTCTGAGTATTTTTTGTTGCAGTTTTATGATATTTCTTCAGTTTTATGATTATATAATGTAGATATTATGGAAATAAAGAACATTGAAGGTCCTTTATTGAAACATATAGGGTCCTACAGCTGTCCAATATGCGTACAATCGGAAACCAATTTTTTTTAATTCAATATTAAATTCAACAGAAATAAGTCCTTTTGTTGATCACATTCAGGAAAAAAAGATTCGGGCTTCCCAATACCTTTGTTTCATCTTAATTGATTGTTTCAATCGAGAGATAACTCCAATTTACTGCGTAACACAAAAATCGAGTAGTTTGTGCTACTTTCTGGTTGATGAAAAACATAAGTTATACCTCAACAGATTTGTAATTCTTCAAAAAGGAATTAACTCCATAAAGAAACTTTAGACGATGCGAAAACAGTTAAGTAATGGTGGAAAATTATATTTCAGTAAGTTATGGTTTTAAAGGCTGACTCAGAGATTTCAAAATATATATTTTTGTGTGTGTGTTGTAATTAAAAAATAAGTCTGAACTAACGGATTGTCACCAAAATGTTTAATTCCAAAGTTAGAGATGAATTCGATTTTTTTTCGTGTTCATGCAGTTAACATTTAAATGTACAATTAAAAAAAACAAAAAAACCGAAAATTAAAAAAAAATCCGGATCCAGAATTTTAAACAAAAGTTTGATTTTCTATATGAAAGGACTTGCGATTGAGCTAGTTACAAAGAGATTAGTATATGGACAAGCATATGTTATATCAAAAAACAAACTTTTTGAAAATTGAGTGCGCACTCTACCGGGAAATCTCCGAGTCAGTCTTCAAAATTTAAAAGGAATCGGTTAGTACTCCGGAGAGGTCCTGCAAAGTGACTTAACACCAGGTTTCTAAAAGTTCTTAACAAGTGCTGCACCTTTAAAAGTGAACGTATGTATTTATAATTTACTGGTATATACGTTTCTCTCTGGACTTACTGTTCGCTCGTCTACTGAATATATGAACTTATTCAAGATGATTTTGGGTCTTCACAAGATATTTGAATCTTATTGATACAATTATCGTCACAGCTGCTTCAGCTGCTTCGACGCTGGCTTTCGACCCTCTAGTAAGGCGGATGAAAAATGGTGCAAAGGCTTGCTACAAGGTCCTATAGCACGACACTTAGAAACCTGGTGTAGCACTTTGCAGGAGGTGTGCTAGCGACTGTCGAGGAGTATATCGCATGTTGAGCTGGTCTTTTTCGGCTGGGGCAGCTGCTGAGGGTGAGGAGGTTTCGGGGAGGATCTCCCGGGAAAAGATCAAAACCGAGCACACTTTAATTGATTCCACCGATATGACCCATGACCGCGAGAGGCATGGTCTACCATCCGAGGGCTCGGGGGGGTCCGGCGGGACATTCCGCCAGCAGCCAAGTGTAAACCAACCAAGTTGCCCACAACTGCTCTTAGGTGGCCAAGTGCAGCAAGAAACCCAAGAAGATCAAACTGGACTGTAAGAGGTATAGTGGTGGCCCTGGTTTCGCTCGCCCCTTCAGCATGGTGGACGAAATTGGAATCCGGTATTGCTAAACTTCAACCAGGAAAAGCAGGAGGCCCTGGACATCATCTCAACTGAGAAGCTAAAAAATCTCGGCCAGTAGCCAAGGAATGGCTTCTTGAGCCCTCTACAATTGCTGCCTTATTTCCCACGGTTACCAAAGATATGGAGGAAAGCACATTGTTATGGCAACTCAAAGCATGGGAAAGATTCCATCCATCCAAGAGTACAGACCCAAGCACCGCATTAGCCATACCTACAAAAGTCTTTGAAACGCCTATGCTCAATCGTATTCGCACCGTCATACCAGAACAAGCAGTTTCCGAACCAGGCAAATCAACAACAGCCAAAGTACTCAACCTAACCAACACATGAGGAATGGTTTCGAGAAGGGTATGGGAACAGGAGATGTGTTCGTCGACCTATCAACAGCATACACACTGTTCGTCACAGATGCCTACTCCATAAGATCCTGGAAATTAACAAGGACACCCGCTTGACTGAGTTTATCGAGGATTGCTGGCAAACAGGATGTTCTTTGTTCAGCTGGGAGCGGGGAGGGGCCGATGGCGTAGGCTCAAGACTCGGTCTACCACAAGGGAGTGTGCTTGCACCTATCTGTTCAACATATATACCAACGACCAACCTAGGAGTGCAGGAACCGTCGTTTTATTTATGCAGACGATCTTGGAATTAGGCGCACATAGCTGCCGACTCACAGTTGTTGAAGAGAGAGAGACTCTCCAAGCTTTGGATTGAACTCACTACTATTATGAGGAAAACAACTTACGTGCAAATCCATCAAGACACAGGTGTTGTGCTTTCCATCACGCACCGTGAAGCCAAAACGTCAGCTTAAAGTTACCTGGTCTGGAACTCCCCTGGGAGCACTGTGATAACCTGGCGACCTAGGAGTTGCCTTGGACCACGTTCTCTCTTATGAGACCCACATCGAGAAGACGAGGAGTAAGTATGTTCACGCAAAGAAACATTGAACAAAATCACTGGCACAGGATGGGGTGCTCGCCCGCATAACCTAAGATCGACGGCACTTGCCCTTGTGCTTCATGTGCAGGCGTATGCCTGCCCGTATGGGAAAGATCAACCCATGGCCAAGAAGCTTTGATCCAGCGTTAAATGCCTCCTGCCGGCTTATTACAGGATGCCTCGGTCCAAAACAACGGAAAACTTGTACACCCTAGCAGGAATTGCCTCACCAGACATCCGTCGTAGCGTAGCGAGCATGCAAGAGCGTAGCGCCAAGTATCCAATGTGAAGCACCCATGTATGGACAGATACCTGCTGCCAAACGCTTAAATCCAGAGCGAGTTTCTTAAGGCAAAAGTCCACCCTCTTGAAACAGTCTCTAAGGAGGGTAAGAGAGTCGGCCTTGTGGAAAGAAAGACTTGCTATCACCAAGTAAACATCTATCGGTATTGACCGGGTGAGCATCTCCCACCTGGAGAGCTGACTCTCATGGGATGAATGGCGATGCCTCAATAGATGAGAACCAGAACTCAGCCGATCTAAGGGTTTCATTGCAGAAGTGGGGTATCTGAAGCAGATCAGGATACTACCTGTGGTTGTGGAACAGCACCACAGACCAATGGAACACCTCTTGGTCTGCCCTGCTGGGCAAAATGCACAAACAAGGACCTGGCGGAATTCAGTGAAGCAGCCAGACGCAGTAACCATCTCTGGCTGGATCATTTTGAGACCCAGTGTTGGGGACACGATAAGCAGAAGAAGACGCACACACGCCGGACCGTATTTAAAGTGAGATAACATTTTCCCCCCATTGGAAGGCTTTGATATGTCATCTTCTGGTAGCAGCAGCCTAAAAGATTCATCTGCTCAGCAAATGGGAGGAAAACCTGTTATAAATGGCGAATGTGTATTCTTCACAACGTTTGGAAATAGCCATTACCTTTCTAGAGCAGGCGGCAGCAGACCTCTTTTTCTGGGGGGGCGGCTGTTTTTGGGGGAAAACGTGTAATTCGGGGGGGGGGAATATAAACCTTTGGACATTTTTAAAGGTCCCACAATCGCTGATTTTGCCAAATGGATTTGATTTTTGTCCAAATGCGCATTTTGCCAAAACGTCATTTTTCTTTCGGAAGGGGGGGGGAGAATTTTGGGGAAAAAAAGGCCCCCCCCCCCCTCCCAAGACCAACACTTGCGGGCCGTCCCGCCCACGTTCTCCAGTCCACATGTTTATCGGGGTGTTCCTTGAATTTTGCGTTTGCTGTAGCTTATTGTCCATAGAGGTCGTAAATCTACGTTAATTATGTGACACAATTTTTAAATTTCCAAGGCATTAAACTTGATTATTTTTCATACCAAGGTTAATACTAAGTTCTAAGCACTATTATTGTTTATGACTAAACTAAGCAGGCTCTGCTGGATATAATCCCATTTAACGCCACTTTCGACCACCCTGTACTACTACTACTACTACTATAGATGTGTTGTGGGAAAACAAATTTTGCCAATTTTAAAAAGTTGATAGTAACTCCTTTTTCAGAATCTGTGTTATTTAAAAATTATGCTCCCATTTCATCACACACGGACTTACAAATTGAATCACAGCGTAACAAGGATGCACAGGTCCCAACATAGTGATTTCATGCTATTTTTACGTTGACACACATTTTGATACTTTATGGCCCCCCTGTATCTACCCTGTCAGGTACCCACAACAAAATTCACACAAACAACCCCTGTAAATGGGGGGCATTTATAATGCCCCCCTACAGTAAAGTATAGGAACTTAACTTTGATTCTTATTTTTAATTTGCGTTTTTGTTTTTCAGTCATTAGAAGGTGGATTGTATAATGAAAGGAAATTTTAATAAACTTTTCATTTGCCATACAAATATTTGATTTTTTTCTATTTCTGGCACATGGTGTTTAATTACCCATTTAAATAGCCTATTTTTTAGCACAATCTGTAGCGCCCTCTCTTTCTCTTGGGTAAATGGCATACGGGCTTCATACGCTGCGCCTACTGATTGCTATCTGTTGTAAACTGCCCTGGCAGTCGACAGTTGGCACATGATTATGCCATGACTATCCGTCTTTACAATCATGGATTGCTTTAATCCCACGAACATTTGTTGTTCAAGATTATCGAGGTTTTAGTTTGGTTACTTAAACAATGGCAGTCAGATTGGGGCTTTTGGTCACCTTGTGGTGATATTGTGAAGACATTAAGGTTTGGTGTACTTGCAAGCGAAACTGCAGATTGGACAGCCTTGAATGACATTCTAACTGGATTGGAACAATGATACGTCTGGATTACAGTGGAATAATCCGTAAAAATATCTTTCTTATATGAGGTGGGACTAACGCGTGGGGGGGGGGGGGTGTACTCGGATTTGATTTGGTCGGGGTGTGCAGCTGAGACGCGAAACCCTCACCAATGGCATATAGCCTAGGCATTTTCTCAGCCTAAGGTCATTTGGTAGAAAAGTGTACAATTTTTAAGGATTTTACTTGCAAATATTATCCTGTTTTGGGTAAACTGGCTTTAAGAGCATTGTGGCAGTTTTGGGGAAAATGGGACCCATATCGACTAAGGATTTCTCATAAACCGCCCATGTCTAAGGATTCCTCAGTCATATTGATAAATCGATTCATTGCCAGCTTAAAGTAATATAAATTCATAACTAAAAACAATTTAAGGTAAAAATAACAAATCACAAATAAATTAAAGACACAAAAATTAAAACAATAAGATGACAGAAAATTAAGAATAACTAAATATGAAATATAAATTTGCACAAATAACAATCGTGTATCTCTATATTATTATTTTAATAATAAAAAAAAATATGCCATGCTAAGTTAATACAAAATACAAATTAATTAAAAAACTTTAGTATTAAATAAATAAAACATAAAGTACTAAATCAAAATAAATACAAATGAACATTAACAAAATAATAAAAATTATTTCTAAAATAAATAAAAACAATAACTATTAAAAATAATTGACCAAAACTAAATACTAGTATGTTAAAATAAATGAAACCAGCAAAGAATTTGTTCAGTAAAAGATGCGGCATGTATTTTAATCATTTCTGTTTATTAACATAAACTATTGGTAAAAAAAATGAAATTGAAAATAATGAAACATAACATATAAGCATTGAAAATGAACAAATAGACACAACAAAATAAATGTTAAAAATAAAAATATGAATACCTACATTTTAAGGATTTTGACATAGGATTTGTTTTACGCGCAGCTGCTTTACACCGTCCATCATTCTGTTTCTAGCCCATTCATTGACGCTGAAAGTTTATTTTTGAGGTGCGAAGGTATCTTGCGCAGATACCGCGGATGAATGTGCGTTTGTTTGCGTTTATTAAATCGCGCATCTCTACGCCTACGTTCGTGGTTGTTGCTGCCTCGAATGTGGCGCAGATTTTTCTTCCGCTCAACAAAACGCCCAAATTTGAAAAGTGCCCACTTTCATTCATTCCCAGTGGTTTTCGTCTTGTATGGAAGACAGTAAGTTTTCTGAATTTTGAAGAACGACATCGGACCTAACATTTTAAAAATTACAATAATTTTAATCGAGAAAGTTTTTGTATTTTGTATGCGATCCAAACGTCAAATTTTACTTTTCCTCATAGACTTGCGTGGTTTAACAAGTGACAACATACCTTTTTTTAGTTTTGGCTATAGCTCAAAACAACGTCGGTGCCCCCCTTTTTTATTTCAGATTCTTAAAAGGGGAATTCGTGATCCACAACATTCGTCCCGCCGATTACATACAAAAGTTGAGATTTTCGTATCACCTGAACCTTTAGCTTTAGTAATCCACGTGCACCCAATCTTACGTGGCAAATTTGGTCGTATGCTGTAAGAAATTCGCAATTTTGTATTTTGTGTCCGTAAAAACGGTCAGAAATTACAACACATCAGTGCCTATGTGACCGTGCAAGTTTCAATGTAAGAAGCCCCTGTTTGCAACTGTAAAGCTTTTATTAATGTTATAGGGATACCGAATACTCTGTTTGCTATAAAGATGGAAACTTTCAAGTCATTTTAGAAAATGTAGGGCCGATTTTTAATTCCTCTTTAACTCCTCTTTTCCAAAATTGGTGCTGTTCATCTGCTGTATATTTTATATTGTTACCACCTGTGTGTGATTTTTTTATGTATTTTTCTGCTGTATTTTTTTTAATTGTAAGTGAGGTTGTTTTAATTGCTATTGCCTGGCTTGTAATTTTGAAAATGTAATAAATACTGAAAGGGAAAAATATGAATATAAAATAAAAAACAACAAAACAAATTATGACATTGTAAAAGAATATTTTAATAATTACAAAAATAAATAATACACTGAAATTAATGACAAATAAAAATGTTAAACACTGATCAAACATAACATATATTCCATTTTTTTAATAAGAAAAAAACACCAAATTTAAAAAAAAAACCACATTTTAGTTTAATATTTTTTTTTTCATTTTTGATTTTGTGAAAAGAAAAACCTGATTGATTAGCAGAAAGGTAATAAGTGTGTTGAAGTGAATGTTGCAAACACTGGTGTTGTGAATTAGGAGAACCTTGGCGTAAATGTGAAAGTGGAACCCTGTGGAAGGGGACCCTTGGGTAATTAAATTGGGAAAGGAATCTGGGTAGTTGAGAAGGACCAAGAGATAGCTGGAAAAGACCCCATGCATGGATAGTTTTGGGTATTGGCCATATGTAGATGGAAGGGTACCTTTTGATATTTGGCATTCGGTTTGAAGGCTGTGTGAAATGCGGCTTGGGGTAGTTTGAAGGGGACCTGGTTAGTTTGGAAAATTCCTCGTGTGATAGAGGAAAGGGGTGAATCTGGGGTTACTTGAGCACTTGGGAAGGATGTTCTGTTTCAATCTGGGAGGGGCTCTCATACATTTGAAAGGTGATGCATATGGTAGTTGCATGGGACCCATGGGTCTAGGGCATGGCGTATTAAAGGGGACCCCCAGTGGCGGGGGGGGGGGGGCATCGTGAAATTCCTCAGACACTTTTTCTTGCCCCCTCTTCCAGCCATAAGACAAAGACATATTTTTTGGCAAAAATCAGATTTCAGGCTAAAAATCACCAAATTTTGGAAAACTCCGCGATTTTGGACAAAGTTGGTTTAAAATCTCAAATTGTTAATGGGCTGCCCCCCCCCCCCCATTTAAAAAAAAATCACTTGCTCCTCCCCCTCCCTATTCCCTTCCCCTAAAAATTCACTTTGCTCCCCCCCCCCCCCAATAAAAAAGTCTGGTGCCGCTACTGACACCCAGACGACTTGCGTTAGTAACTTTTGTCACCAAGCTAGGACCCTGGGCCCTATCTAAAACTACACCAGGGCCCGTATCGGGTGGTGACAAAACTTATTATAACCGATATGTCTGATAAGGTTCCGTGCGGACCTTATAAGCTTACAGTGGATCCTCCCCGCCGCAAACTGAAAGTCGAGATCCGCGCAGTTCTCTTGATATTCGGAATGAAACTTTAAACAAAAATGGTCACATTACTTTGGTAACATGATTCTGATCACTGCTGTGACTACTCTGAAATTATATCATAGCACTGTTCAAATTAACCACATTCTATATGAACTTCTGAAAATGGTTGCCCTGGTTTGCGATAAAATCTTTGAAACAGGATTGTAATTCTAATCAGGGAAAAATCCAAAAATTGCCTACATTTTTTTTATTTGTATATATACAAAATGTGGTTAAAATGTAAAATATTGCTCGATACGAATAAACATACAAATGAATGTCTAATGTGCACTAAAATGAACCTACATGGGCCAAAGAGGGAGGTTGGGCTGCATGGTTTCATGTAAGATTGTCATTCTGTGATCAGGGAAAATGGAAATGATGTCCATTACGGTGTCAAACAATTACAAATAACCATTGAGATGATAGTCTGTGAAGCACACCCGATTGAACATATGTGTTGATGCTGTAAAACTTTATGTCATGATTGCAGCAACAGTAGGTCTGACACTAATAAGGTGATATTTCATATTCCTTGTGTGGATTTCCTTTCATTTGACCGCCATATTGATATACTTGGCGTACTGTTCAGAGTTGACCCCCCTCGGGGGCCCTACCAACATGGGGGTCTGTGTGTAAGTTGACGGAAATAAGCCCTCTGGATTTCTGTTTCCGTGTGTCATGGCTATCTATCTGGATATGTAACCAAAAATAGCAATTGGGAAATTTAAAAATGTGTGGCGTGCTCCCTGGTAATCGTACATCCACACACCACAAATACATGTACGTCTATGGAACGCACAAGTGTGTATTTTCTCCTTTTTTCCCTTAGACAACGAGCGTTAACCACGGATATGGCATCCTATCTGGGGTTTACGATACTTATCCGTGTTTGTTTCCCTTAACCCCAAGAGGCTCCTTCATCCCCTAGATAAGGCTACTATCTAGGTTGATATGGCCTATCTGGAGTTTACGGTGGCCGTACTGGGTTTTAGGTACCTAAACCCCTAGATAGGCCGCCTATCCCAGTTAACTATCCTTATCTTAGAGCTAACCGATCGTAACTGGGATAAGGCCGCCTTATCCTAGGTTTACGGTCCTCATCTGGGTTAAGGCGCCTTATCCCCATTTAACGATCTTATCCCCAGTAACGACCTTATCTTAGAATAAGAATTTTAACTACGGATAATACCGCCTTATTCATAGCTTACGTATTTAATCTGGGTTAACATGGTTAAGGCGCCTTAGAGGTAACAACTGTTAACTAGGGATAAGGTCCGCCTTATCCTAGGTTTACATCCTTATCTGGGGTTAAGGCTCGCCTTAACCCTAGTTAACGATCCTTATCTTTATAGAATAACGGTTGTTAACTGGGGATAAGGCCGCGTAAACTAGTGATATCCCCCGTACACGAGGGATAATGCCGTTGTATCTAGGTTTACTTGCTTGATTTGGGGTTTCAATGCTAAAATGCACACCTTGTGCTCCAATACGTCAGCAACAGTGACATTGAGGAATTTCAACCTGAAGGTGTTAATATTTCTACTTCGGAGGTAACTAGGATAAGGCCGCCTTATCCTGGCTTACTCCTTATCCGGGGGGTAAAAGTACTCGCCTTATCCCTAGTTAACGATCCTTATCTTAGAATAACTGGTGTTAATCCGGGGATCGGCCGGCGTAAACTAGTGATAAGCCGAGTAAACTAGGTTTGTTACGATTGTTAACTATGGATAAGGCCGCATTATCCTAGGTTTACATCCTTATCTGGGGTTAACCACTTAAGTGACCAAGGGGTTTTCACTCCCGTGGTGCCCAAGAGGGGTTCCATGGACCCCCCCCCCCCAAGGAAACCACTTTCCCCGAGGAATGTTTGCACGAAACCCAAATCAGCATAAAACATTACAACAATCTTCCTTCCATGCGAGTCAGTGACAAACTATAATTAGGAGATTTCACCCCCTGTGCTATTTAACATATTTCGCTCAGCCAATTACCGGGCGCCGTTGCCCAGCGATAAGGAAGTAGTGCATAAAAATACGTACGCCCAAAGCCGGTGCAATGATCAGCAATGTTGCCAAATCCACAATTTGTTGTAGCCCAACTGGGCGACTTTGGGCACATCCGGCCCGCGAACTGCAAGGCCCAAAGCGAATTCGCGATTTTTGGCTACTTTCACTTTCAATAGACGACATTGTACAAAAGTAGGGATAAATACGATTTGAAAAGTGTTTTTTTTTTACTAAAATTTGCTTTTTAACATTTACACACACAATTATGTTCTTGCTACAAATAAGCTGAAATCAATTAAGAACACAACCCGTAGGGTCAGTGTGCGGCCGTGTATGACGGGTGACACATGGCTGCTGTCAATCGGTTTGCAATACAATAAAAAGAAAGCGAGTGAGCACCTACTGGCAGCGAAATTTGTCATTTCCTTGTTTTAACTTTGTGTAAGCACACCAGTATCACTTGCCCAAAATGCTGTATCATCGTTTCTTTTGTATACGCGTGAGTCTGCCTTTATTCCGTGAAGGTTTATATTGATTAAAATTCCCACTCGCCAACAATCCCCGCTAGTCCTGAAGTGGTTAAGAATGCTTCCCGAATCTCTCCTCGGCGAAGGTCGAAACCCCACTTTTGAAATTAATTTGATCTTGATTTTGTTCAAGTGAATTGATCGAGTCCAAAATTAACGCAAAAGTAATGGTTTAATGCTCCCTAACTTCATTTTTGAGAGCGTTTTTTATTTTTCGGCAACTTTTTTTCGTGCGTCTGCCCTCGAATTGTGCTGGATAATTTTTGGCAACCCTTCAAATGCTTGTGCATAAGCACGAGGTGATTACGCTGCCCCGGCTGGGTTTTTAACATATTTATGAATATATCGCATAGGTACCTATGGTGAAAGGTTTTCATATTGGTTTTGAAATTTTGGCTCAAATGTTCAGAAGTTCGAATGCAACTACCTGACCAGATACTTTATTGAACGAAGATACTATTGCCTAGTAAATAGGCCCCACTGCAGGCCCTTTAGGAATTAACGTCAAAAGTAAAAATTTTGGGAAGCTGCAGGTACCTTTAAATGGAATTTTCACAAAGTAAAAAAAAATATGTTTTGTATGCAATAGAACGATAACAAATGTAATTTACCATTCTATAACGATACTATAGCCAAAACATGCTTCTGTTGGGAGTAATGACTTCACAACGTCGAGTTACGTGCATTTTCCCTCTACCATTTTGTGTGCTGTAAGAGGTGCATTTTCAACATTCCCGTTTCTATGGATGATGTCCGTCAACTTGTTGTAATGATGAATTTGTTATTTTTGGGTGCAAATTAGGGGCAAAAACATTTGTTTTCAAAACGCCGCGAAAATTGGGCAAAAAGACGGAAA